>BCII01000021.1:227344-285677 GCA_001972285.1 Erythrobasidium hasegawianum
CACTCGTCGCACGCACACTCGTCGCACGCACACTCGTCGCACGCACACTCGTCGCACGCACACTCGTCGCACGCACACTCGTCGCACGCACACTCCACGCACGCACACTCGTCGCACGCACACTCGTCGCACGCACACTCGTCGCACGCACACTCGTCGCACGCACACTCAGCGTCTAAGCAGAGCAGCGTAAGACAGCATGGCACCTCCAGACGTATCTCCGCAAAAGACGACAGCGATCAAGACATACACAGTGTCAATCAAGTCGCCCTCCAGCGTCCTYCCTTGGTCCCTGACSAGCGTAGCCGCCAGCTGCCGCCTGTCATCGGATCGCCCCGATGAATATCGGATTCACCTACCACCAGAGCATGGCTACACTCTACCACAGATAGCTTTGGCTATCGCAAAGCAATATCCTACTATCCAATCCTCCGTTCAACCTTTTCTTCGACCAGCAGAGCCAAAGTCTAAGTCTCGCCAGCGGCAAGTCCCCGCAATTCACATCAGGGCTTTGCCTGGCGCAGATCTTAGGGAAATGGTGGTCGAAGGGCTCACACTTCCTGGCATGACTGCACAAGTCTCGGTTCTGTATCACACTCTGCGAGCTAACTCTGACCGGGTCGAGGTCACTTTCAATGGTTTGATGGATTCTCCCGATATGATGGACCAGCTGGCTTCATCAATGGGAGAGGAGTTCATCATCATTAATATCCAGAAAGGGGTATATGAAGGGACAAAGATCTTTTCAGGGGAGGCCACAGCTCTCATTCGCTGCCTTACAAAGAAGGTACCCAGCTCGAAATACGAACAGCTTTTTGATGGATGGTCCTGTCCAATCGAATGTACTATCCGCACACAAATCACATTCTGTCACTTCTGTCGCTCAAGAGACCACATCCGAAACGATTGTCCTTCTGCACCAGCGTGTAAGAAGTGTCAATCGCTGACTCACTCCACTCAGCGGTGTGATAAACAAGCTACTACAAAGGCCAAACCTGTGCCTTCCAAGGCAGGATTGCCCACACCGGGTCAAACAAACCCAATCCCTCTGCGCTCAAGCAGATCGCTTAAAAGGATTAGATCCGAAGATCCCACATCCAATGCATCTACATCGTCCTCCACACCAATTTCCGAAGCTACATCACTCTCCACCGTCCCGTCATCTGTTGTCTCTACTGCTCAACAAGCGATGGATGTCGGCTAGCTACACAACTGAGTTAGGGCTTTTTTCTTTGTATATATCATGCACAGCGTTGTCGTTCTAGGACGGGATGTTGTACACAATATAGAATCGTATACACAAAGACATCTCATCACGCATCGAAGCGAAGGCCCGTTCTCGTGTTTCAGTTGATGATCGATCTCAAGATGAGAGTTGCACCAAAGCCAAACATTGCGGTCCGGGCGTGAATCCAGGAAAAGAAAGAGCGGTCTGGAGGGCGTGTTAGAGCGGCTCCATCGGATAGCACGGGCAATCTCACGTCGTATCGCTCCTAAGATACCCCACCACACCCATCTCAAGTAGCCATCGAGGATACGGGCGCCTTCGAGTTGAGATTGGATGCGAGAGGTAGCGTTTGCAAGACCTTCTGTGAGGAGATATTGCCTTTCGAAAGAGGATTCTTGATACATCTATTCGGATGTCAGCGGTGCTCCTGAGGTGGACGGTCGGTGCGCACCTGATGTTGGAGTGCCATTTGGGTCGTGTTCATGAGGACATCCGACAGATAGCTCAGAGAGCCAGAGAGAGAAAGAGTAGCTTCTTGAGCGTTCAGTAGATCCTGTTGATGAGCCTTGATACCGACCCCGAGCTCTGCCTGGTAGAAGTTCAGCCAGACTCGATAAGCAGAAAGGTACCGCCTGACCAGGTTTCTCTCAACAGCGTGTACAGTCATTGATAGACCAGAGAACGCCAATTGATGCTCTTGCAGGATGAAGTCGAGGTTCTGAAAACCCATCAGAGCGGTCCGAGCGACGAGGACCCGCACCCACCTCTCTCAGATTCTGTTCATAGACTTGAAGCTGCATATCCGATACTTCTCGTAGCGTGCTTGCTATTGATTGCTGAAAGTGTACAGATTGCTCGTTGATATGCTTGGGGATCTGAGGAGAGGCAGTCAGCGGGCGAAAGCGAAGGAAAGGGTCGCTGCTCACTAGACTCGTACTAGTATGAACAGCTTTGGACATCGCTTCTATTTCCTGCTTCTGTTTCTCCGCTTCATCTCGGTGGTCCCGCAAGGTCCGTGCAACGCCTTGTAAGACATCTTCCATCGACTTCACCAAGGGCGAAAAGTCCTGTTTGCCGATTTAGCGAGAGCTCGGAGTGAGAAGCTGGATGCTCACCTCCACATTGCTTTGCATCTTCGATAACACCTCGTCTGCCTGATTCTGCCATCGTTCTCTGCTTCTCTCGGCGGCATCTTCTCGAGCTTCTCCTTCTCTCAATGCAGTAATAGCTCGTTGTATAAGGTCGGTCTGCGCGTGGGATAGATTCGAATAGAGCTGCTTGATGGCTTCGGTATCGTGCCAGCTTTCCAACGCAAAGCACGTCTGAACCACATCGCGGTGAAAGGACGTGTAGGAGGACCAGTACTGAGGGGATCTAGAGAGAGCACTGCAGAAATCTTCAATAAAAGTAGCAGTCTTCCCGGAAGTGTCCTTACTCGATGCATGCATTGACCTGACCGCGTCCAGCAGCCCAGTCCTCACATTCCCTCGGTACGCTGAGTGATGAGACGCCTTTGATTTCACAGTATGCAAGTGTAGCAGCCATCTCCATGCGTAGCTGTTCTGATTCAGCGAGCTTCTTGCAATTGACAGTCCAGGCTTTGACGGACGAGCCAGAGCATGATGGAGTGATTCCAGCATCTACGACCGATTCTATCCATTGTTGTACATCAGGATGAGCTCTCAGAGCTATCTCGTTGTCGTTTGTGTGCTGATGGTCCAATGTTTTCGGGCCTGTGACGCGACTTTGCTTTAAAGACCAGCATTTTGCATAAGGTAGCTGCAGCGACAGCAGCAGTATCTCTAATGGAATGACCAGCATCTCTTCATGAAGTTCGAAAAGGGTATCCTCTGCAAGCGAGTGATGGGGAGAAAGAATAAGCATTGCATCTCTAGTCAGCACATGAAGGTAGCCAAGAATCGTAAGTCCACACTAGCTGAATACAGACGATGATAGTGAACATACGAAGAGAAGCAGACTACCTTGGTGTCCGAAGAAATACATATCATGCAAAGTACGGGGCCAAGGAAGACTATCTATTGATCTGCGAGGTAAGGATGGTCTCCGCTCACAGCGCGTAGTAGAGTGACAATTAACTTGATTTATCTAGTCAAGTCTAGCTCGCTTGGAATCTCTGGGCTGAAGCAGACCGAGCCTCGACAGAGCGAGCCCAGCAGCAATATTCTTCGCGTCCTTCTTCTTCGATCTTGTCGCCTGCGATACTATCTTATCGTCCAGGGTCATGGCAACCGTCTACATCCTCTGATGATCCGCGCCGTCGCTGGTTGGCTCAGAGTATCCTAGCCTGCAAGATAGTCCGTCAGCATACTTGGATGCCGGTAAGCCATAGACTCCAACATACCCTATGGCTACTCTCTCAAAATCACCTTTGGGCTTTGCCTGTAACTCCTGAAGCAGGCCAACGTAATTGACGGCTTCATCGATATTACTGCTCTCGAGTCCAGATTCAGTTTCGTGAGTGGTAACGGCTAGGGAAGCGGACGATGTTGCGATAGGCTTTTGGGACCAAGACTTCAGCTGCTCGTATTCTGTTTCTAGTAAAGCTCCAAAGATGTCCTGCAGAAGTGCGCAAAGCGGAGGGGCGGTCTCCATCACAGACAAAGCGCCAAGATAGGCGAGAAAGAGCTCGCTTTTGATGATAGGCTTAGTGTCGATGATGACAGTCCTGTCTACCGATGCCGGTACGAAGAGCTTGTCGATGAGACGAAAGTGATCGCTGATTTTCGATAGCGTGTCAGCGGAGAGTAGGTTGTAGACGATTGCCTGATGAAAGTATTAGCTCCACTCTGGGTACTTGCAGTACTGTTCATACCTTGCTGGCGGCGGGGACAAGCAAAGGATATCTGGTATGCACCAGCTTCAATAGACAAGCGGTAGCCACTGCATGTCCGATAGCCTGTACTGTTGGGTCAGACAGATCACGCCCCACCCATAGCGGCGTCATGTCATATACCGCATCGTTGTCATAATCGAAGACCTTGCTGCCATCGGCGGGTACCTCGAAAACAGCTTGAATCTTCCCGCGTGTAGCTGTAGGATGTGTGAAAACGCATCGACTAAGATGCTCAGGCAGCGGAGGAAGATCTGGAGTAGTAGTCTCGAAGCGCAACTTCATGAAAGCAGCTGAGAGGGACACGGTGATTGCGCAGAGGTAGAGTAGAGTAGAGGAGGGTTGAAATGGGCTCTGAGAGGTCACGAAAAGAGGTAGAAGGAACCAATAAGAGTAAAGGCTGTCAGCCTTGGGTGGCACTGATTTCTGTGGGAGGAGCGAAATTAGGCGCGTTGCCCTGTCAGCTTGCCCAACGCGACTATTTTCAACCTCGAAATTCCACCCAGGCCAGAAAGAACAACGTAGAAGCTGCTTGAGTAAACATCTACCACTCCTCCATGGTATAGATGCTCTATTCCGACCATCACACTTAACCAAGTCTGGCCCGCTTGGAGCCTTTGTCAGGCGATAGCAGACCTAGCTTCAGTAGCGCAAGCCCAGTAGCGGTGTTCTTTGCATCCTTCTTCTTGCACCTTGTAGCTTCAGCGATGACCTGGCCATCCAGACGCATACCGGCAGTCCATACTCGCAGATGATCGGCGCCTCTGCTGGTCGGCTCCGTGTATTCGAGTCTGTAGCAGGACCTTGTCAGTGCATGCGGAGAATAAAAGCCTAGCGGAATCAGCCTACTCGATGGCCACTCTCTGACCGGTACTCCTAGGCTTAGCCTGCATCTCTAGAAGGAGTCCGATATAATTGAAACTTTCATCGATACCGATATCTTCAACTTCTGGTTCTGCTAGATAGCGGGCAATGGTGGAGGAGGGAGAAGGGGGTCTGGAAGCCGCTGGAGGAGATTTCTTCAAGTGCTTGTATTCTGCTTCTACTAGTGGTTCAAAGATACCTTGGAGAATTGCCAATTTGTTGCCGGCCGTGGAGAGGGCGCCAATGTAGGCAAAGAAAATCTGACTGCGTATTTCGAAGGCGGTGTCGATTAGTAGGGACTTGTCTGCCGAAGACGGTACACGTAGATCGTCGATGAGCTTATAATGGTCGCTGATGGTTGACAGAGTCTTGGTGGACAGCAAGGTATCGACGATAGTCTGAAGAATAGTTACTTAGCTACAGAGCGAATACGCACGCATGAATTACTTACCTTGGCCACAAAAGGCATAAGCAAAGGATACTTGGTGTGAATCAGCTTGAGGATGGAAGCGCTAGCGAGTAGACGTCCAATGGCCTAGAACGTGTACAATCAGCTCACTCCGTGAAGCCCTCGCTTTGTCCAGTACAGCATCATTCTCATAGTCAGAAATCCTGCCATTGGTGGAGGGGATCTCGAAAATGGCATGTGCCTTTCCAGCGGTAGCTAAAGGATGTGTGAAGACACGTCCCTTGGCCTGCTCGGACAGCTGAGGGAGATCGGGAGGTGCGAAATCAAATTTACGGTCTCTGAAGGCTATGGCGAGTGACATGATGGATATATTAGGTCGGAGAGAGTAGACAGAGAGGAGAGAAAGAGAGAAGAGAGAAGAAGCTGATGGATGAGAAAGGAAGAGTCTAGTAGCGGAAAGGCCGTGCCGGAGTGATGTGGTCGTGATGTCCTACACGATGGTCTACTGCGCACGGGGCGCCTGTCATACTGTTTGGCTACTAATTGAGTTCTATCGAGAATGTTACAGTCTGCCTCTCCTTCTCTTGTTCTCCTCTTGAACCATAGCAAATATTGACACACTGCGAGGGTAGATTGTCTGAACCCGCTTGGACCATCTCGTCAAGTCAATTCCCCCTGAGGCTATTAGCGAATTAGTCCCAGCTTGATAGCAGCTCGCCCGGAAGCACTGAGACAGATTATACAATCAGCTGACGCTCATCTCGATGAGCATTCACACACTCATGCTTTGCAGCCTTCTTTGTTGCACCAGTACCCTTTCCAGCTTCCTGCCCATCAACGACGACAGTGCAATAGAAGCTAGGTGCATGAGAAGGGCCGTCTCGTGAATCCAGACTGTCTGGAGTCAGCCTGCTGCCCGTATCTTCTGCTTTGAGAGTGCACTCACAATTCGATTTTGTGCGTCGTACCAGCTGACCATTCCATGAGGCGACCAACATAGTTTGCCCCCGGTGTAAGCTGTACATCGCCTGTACTTGCGGAAGTACTGGCAGCAGCGATGCTGGTGTTAAAGCTGGGAGCTGCGCTGACGCGATTGCCACCAGGTGCTGGACGTGGTACGTATTCTTGGCCAGGTAATGGAGGTCCGAAGACAGGTCGAAAGGGAACCGGAGCTGCAGGAGATGCAATCGAAGCAGGAGCCACCGAAGCTCTCATGGGCATAGGAGCTGGTAATGCGGTGGCTGTGCTGCCCTTCTCGTCCTCATCGTCTGAATCGCTACCGTCATCGTCGGAACTTGACTGTACTGTCACCGATGCTGGCTCTGCTGCAGGAATAGACATGTCCCCAGCAAACAAAGACATCTGATCATGCCATCGCTTCTCCAGCATTTTATACTCGGCATCGATGAGAGCTTCAAAAATCGTTCGAATGAAGAATTTGGCTTGAGCGTAAGAGTTACTGTCGCCGCTGCTTCGCTGGATTCCGCTGAGGAAAGCCAGGAAGAGTTCTCCATGTACTAGCTCATCTTTCTGCAAAGCCATGGCTTCCGGACCGGCGACTCTCAGATAGTGAGGCAATCCTAGGATCTTGCTGACTTTGGCCAAAGTAGCGACTGACGTGAGGGGATCACAGAGCGTCTATCAACAATACCATCAGCTACGTCAGCCGCATCCAGCACAATGCCTGAACCTACTTTGACCGCAGGGGAAACCAAACGAGGATACTTCTCCATGACGAACTCGACTAGGAATAGGTTCAATAGCAGTTTGCCATAGTGCTGAAAGAGTAGAGTATTAGTTGTGGCCTTTCTGGGCTGGCCTGTATACGCCTAACCTTGTCCGACTCGTAGTCGTGCTCGAGGTCTCCATGAGGATCTTCAGGCTCCTTCCAATTCTCCTGCAGTCGTCCATGTGCTGAACGATGGGTCGTAACGCGCTGCAGGATTTCTGGCTTGAGGACAGGCAGATCTGGCACTTCCAGCCTGAACGTGTCGTCTTCCAATGCATGAGCGACTTCATCGTCAAACCATCCAGGCATTCTGAGGTATCAAGTAGGTGTTGGAGCAGAAGAAAGCAGCTTCCTTGACTTCTTCCAGCATTCAAGACCGTCCGTGGAAGCGAATGTGGTCAGACGGTGTAACGTCTGGCATCTTCCGATGGACATGAGACAAAGACGGACTATTGCTCAAGACAATGTCTGTATGAGAAGTCGACGGTGTATGCAGTATGCGGCAACAGCAGCAGTATGGACAACAACAGCACCGAATGTCTAGCGTCTTCGACCGGTACTTCTCTGCGTTCTGGAACCAAAACCTGTTAAGAAGGCATAAGTTGATTTTACTCCTAATGTCAGAGTATGTGAGTTACCTCCGAAAGTCCTGCCAGTGTCCTCGTCAGAGTCCGAATCGATGGTAAGAGCTTCTTGCTGTTTCCCCTTCTTCTGTGTTGACACAGGCACAGATTCTTCTCGAGCTGTGGAAGTCCTGCTATCGTCGTCCATCTCATCCTCTTCAGAATCGCTGACGACCTGCTTCTTTCGACTGGCCGCCTTCTTCGGCGGGGCCTTCTGACTTTGCGTCGCTTTAGCTTTACCCTTTCCTTTCTTCTTACTTGCTGTATCCGCCATGGGCATTTCGATGTCTTCGTCACTGTCGTCGTTGCCCTGCTTGTTATAGGTCTCCGCCAAGCCGTACCCGAGCGGCTCTACCGCTTTAAGGGCGATATTCTGCCTTCTCACTGCTGTGTCACCTTGAGGAATCTTGTTGTTCTTAGGTCGGAAGGCTTTAAAGTTCGGCTTCCCTGCATATCGCGGATCCACCGAGACTTGGGGCTTTTGTACATGGAGATCAGGTCGGACCATCGGTACGAAGCGAACCTGGAAGAAGGTAGCGTTATCATCAGGCTCCCAGTTTGTGTCTTCCTCCATCTCTTCCTGGATGATATCCCTCTCATTCCATCCTATCTTATGTGATTCTTTCGCTACCGGCTTGACGATCTTAAGTTTGTTGAATTCCTCGTTAAAGCCTGCGTCCGTCTTGGTCATCTTTCGCTTGCTGTTGGCTACTTGTAGATATTTCGCTTGTTCTGCTGCTTGACTAGCTTTTAAAGCAGCCTTCTCTTCCCGGCTAGTCATCTTTTTCGAAGCTTCCGTAGACGTAGGTTCCTTGGTCTTCTTCTTGGCAGGCTGTGTTTTTGAAGATGCTTGTTCGGCTTCATCCTCGCTGTCCGGTACAGTTTCGGCAGCTTTTCGTTTGGCGGGTACTGCTTTCTTTGCAGTAGCTGTTGAAGGTACTTCCTCCTCTTCTGCTATGTTCGCCAATTGTTTGTTTCTCTCCTCTTCTTGCTGCTTCTTCTTTCTCTGGAGAGCTTGTGAAGCCTGAGACGCGACCGACTCCACATCCGGATCGAACGATTTGATCTTCTTGCTAGGCGGCTCCTCCTCATGAATGGACGTGTCTGCTTCATCAATTGACATAATCTGACTTGTGCCATTCGTCCCAGCACGTCGCTTAAGCTTGGCATACTTGCTTCCTTCTCTTGGTACAAACGACTGTGGCTTGCTGGACGATGCATTTGAGCCAATGCTGGCATTGTCAATGTCCATCGACGAAGCGAGCTGTGTTTCGCTTCGCTCTCGATTGATTTGAGCAGATGGCGGGGCCGGAGCAGTGTCCTCAAACATGCTGGCGAATGGATCGATCGGAGCCTTGTCTGCGATACGACGAGGCTGAAGACGAAATTTCAGCTTGTAAATATCCACCATGTGCAATTACAGTCTACCTTCTTGCTGGGTCTTGTTCCAGATGTTCCCGCGGAAGCCTCTGCTTGCGTTGCTCCTAGCTTTGGAGCTTGCATAGCGATATCGTCTGGGTTTGTAGCAGGGAAGGTGATGTCTGCTGTTGCTACCGGTGCTGACGGGGTGGGAGCGGGAGCTCGTGCTGGATGCAACCTGTTCAGGACAGAGGCGGACACCATAGAAGAAATAAAGCTCACCTGATTGCGTTTGATCCTGAAGTAGACTTCTGCCTGTCAATCGTTTGGCTTCCACGACCGCTGTCATAATATCACGAGCGTCAATGAAGCCGGTAATAGTACATCTGGTGCCTAAGCAGTCAGGTTCAGACTTGTGTGACAAAATAAGGACTGCCTCACGCGTCGGCCACAGATCGCAGCAGGGGTAGATCTTCTGCGTTAGGGAGATTTGCGCCAAAAGGGAGGAGGACAAACGTTTGAGCATCCTGCTTGACTTTATGTGCTTTGCGGAAGTCGTTGAGATCTTTCGTAAAAGCTTGCGAGCTAGCAAGAGAGGGCACGACAACCTTGCCGTGCGCAGCTGTCAGCAGCTCCACAATGATAGGATCCTGGATCAAGATGTCAGCCGACGCGTCACTGGTGATGTATCATGTAAGGACCGACGTTTGAATAGTCGACAAAGGTGACCCCCTCGAATACATTGCTCCTTGCTCCATTCGGTTGCCATATACCCAAATCTGCTCGATTGCTGGTTTTGCCTTCGACGGGCGGGAAACAGTCGCTTTCCGGCGGCCAATTTGACAGGAAGTCCTCCTCGAGTTTCGAGCGCTTCCCATCGGACGAGAAGGCAGCTTGAACAAGATTTTCAAGCCACAGAGGAGCAACGACATTCTGTTGGTGTATGCTTGCCAGAGCCATCAAGGGTACGGGATCAGGCTGTACTTTCGGGACGAGATAATGGGTGTGAAGAAAGCTTGGAGTGGAGGTAGAGTTGGAGAAGGATATTCCGATAGATGCGCATGTCTGCTGTATCTGTTCGAGAGCATTCTTTTTGGCCATGCGATGGTAGATGTGGGTCGGCCGCCATTCGAAGCTGTTTCAGGCCTTTAGCTTGGCATGTCATAGGTTGAGATCAACGCACAAGATGAAGCTATCAGTGTCGTCTTGGTTCTGATACTTCAGTAGCCTTATTTGCATTGCATCTTTGACGATGATTGAGTTTCCAGGCGTGACTTCAACTTCGTCTCCGGTAGGCGGGACGATCCATACGCCTTTACCAAGGCATCTCAACTCTACTTCATAGATGGGCGGTCGCGAGCGGTCCTTGTCGTGTTCTTTGCCAATCAAGGTGTCTTGAGGCTCGACCTTGCTCGCTGTAAGGCTGAAGTGTACATCCTTTCTGGAATGTCGCTTATGTGTAAGGTAGAAGTCTGTATCTTCTGTAGATCTCGCAGCTTTGTACGTCTTTCCCGGTCGCAGATAGTAGCGCGTGTCGGCTTCGACTTCGACTCCTGCAGATTGAATATGGGCTCAATGGCAGCTGTATCTCGTTCTTCATGCTATCGTACCCTTTGTGAGTCGCAAGCCTTGCTCGCCTGCACGCGAGTAGACTACCCACATTGTAGCAACATTCGCGTCGCTTTGTAGGAAAACAGAGAAAGCCAAGTAGAAATTCGCATCAAGCAGTAGATTGGCATTTGTAGCAACAACATTCTATGATACACGATGCATGCTTATGCTTGGGTTGTATTCCAAAACTACTAACGGAGCGTTGGGTGCTCCTCATCCGGAGGTCGAGATGCTCGATTATCTTAACAATGGTGTGAACGATGATTATGAATAGTCGAAGGCTGAGTTGAGAACAGCGAGTCAATCTATCGATCGGACTGCCAATTGCCGCGACCTCTTCTGCCGCGAGACGGCCAGCCAGCGTCTCGGCCAGGGCCTGATGATGGCGCTGTCACGCTATATTAGTCATTGTCCTCTTACTGCCAACAGGACCAGAGCACTCACCACCTCGCCCGCCATATCCACCACGGGTATTGGGTCCTTGATACCCACCTCGCAGCGCACGGGGTGCGGAAGGCGGCTGTAAGGGAGGTTGTCCCTCTCTATCAGCTCTCGGTGCTGACGGTGGCGGTCCTGGCCGGTATGTTGACGCCCCAAAGCCTCTTCCACGGCCTGTGAAGCTTCCGCCGCGCCCGCGACCTGACCAAGCGGGAGGGGGAGGAGCTACAGGGTTGCGAGGTCCAGTAGGTGGTGCGACACCTCCCTGCAGCGAAGAAGGGGCAGCCTGAGGCGATAGCGGGCCTGTAGATCTCTGTAGCTGGACAGGCCGACTTGGCGGAGAGCCGAAAGGCGTCTTTGAAGGCGGCGAAGCAGGCGGTGGGTAGCGTTGCTCTCGACTCGCAAATCTGTTGTCTAAGGGTGGCGTTCCTGGTCGAGGTGCGGGTGACCGAGCGCGATTCTGTGTTGAGGATCTTGGAGGCGGAGAAGGCGTTCTTGCTGCCCAGGTCGAGTAAGTAGTTGAAGGAGGATGTGCACGATGTGCTGAGTCAGGCTCGTTTCGAGTATCGTGGAAACTCTTGACTTCGCCTGGCTCGGACACTGGGTCTGTGACTAATTCTCCTTCTTCCTCTGAATCCTGGCCTTTCAGCGGACTCTTGATTTTCACGGCAGGTTTCTCGATGATTCGTGCGTCTGTAGGCTCTGCAAGTACGTCAGGATATACGAATTTTGTCAGTCAGACGAGTGATCTATGATGAGACTCGTGTGAGCTCACCTGGCTTTACTTCGGGCAATGCTGCCTTGACGACTGGCTCAACAAGTTCCTTGGCAGAGAAGGGGGAAGCAGGTGGAATGGAGTTCTTCTCTGATTGCTCATCTACTTTGAGAAGCGAGGCAGGCTCTTCCGTGATATTTTCTGATTTCTCCAAAATAGTTTCGGGAACCGCAGGCTTAGGCGTTACAGGCTCCAGATCGAGAGATTTTGCTGCAACAGCGGGAGAAAGAATGGAGGAAACTCCGCCAGCCGATAGCCTTTCACGGTAGGCTTTGAAAGATAGTCTTGCTCGAGGCGCTGGGGGTGGCGATGGGGCTTTCGGAGGAGAAGCAATGACAGTCTGCGCTTCTTCCATCTTCGGAGGTTCTATCACCATGCTAGAGGTCTCGGGAGCTTCTTTTGGCATAGCCGGAGTCTCAATTTCCATCTTGTCTGGCGAGAGAGCTGGCGAAAGGACTGGTGTTGTCGCTTCGGATCCTTTCGCAGAAGTTGACTGGACGCTTTGCTCTGGCTGTTCCTCTGGTATTGCCGTCGTCAGGGATGCTTTTGGAACAGTGGGCTGCGTAGTCGACACCCTTTGCTTGTAATCGCGGAAGCTGAGCTTACGGACTTGCGATAGCGCAGGCTTTTCGGCTTGAGTAGCTTCCTTGGCGATGGTAGACGAGGGATTTGGTAGTGCATTGGAAGTGCCGGTGCTTGCTCGCTCGTTGCGCTGATCAGCAGCACTTCTAGGACCTGTCTCGAACGCTGTTGCCGACTCTTTAGGCACGTTGGGTGAGGTTGGAGCCGTGCTATCAGGCTTTGCCTGGTTATCGGACGGCTGAACGCCTGTTGTAGTGGGAGGGCTAGTAGGCAGCTTCATATCGAAGAGAGAATCGAGGGAAGGTCCAGCAGAGACCGTTTCCGGAATAGCATCAATCGCGGCTGTAGCAGCTGGCTTGTCGGCCGATTCAGCCTGCTCCTTTCTAGCCTTCAGTACTTTCTTGATTATCTTTGGCAGCTTGACTTCAGCAGTGCTTGTGCTAGGCTCTCCGCTGACGTTCTGCTTCGACTTCTTCCTCCTCTTGTCTGTGCTTGCTTCCTCTGCAGACTCCACTGCTTGTCTGTTCTTGCCTTTGCTGACCTTTTTACCACCAGACTTTGCTTTCTTGTTTCCAGCCTGTTCCTCAGGAACACTTCTATCCAATTTTCCTTGATCTTGGCTCTTTCTCCTTTTAGGCGGGCGGACTACCTCTTCATCCGCTACATCTATTCGCATACCTTCTTCGCCATCCGAAGGCAGTGGCTCCGTCAAGTCTGAGTCCGAATCTCGATCTCTATTCTCCTCGTCTTCGAGACCAGTAGTTGGCGTGTCCGCGTTTTTCAGTTTATGAGCGATCTGAGGGTCATGGTTGTGCATTATGGACTGGAGAATCGGTGGAATATTGCTGTTTGTGAAATCAAATTCATTGCGTTGACGAGAACGGGAATTGTTGCTTGTAGGTGTGGGCATCAGCATGTCGACTTCTTCAGGAACGTCCGACATTGTTGGTTGAGGAGGCAGACTCATTGTCGGATGGTCTCGTTTGAGTGCATGTCGTGATGGATCTGTTCAAACATCCTACTTTAGTCATCCATCCTTGGACGACCTTAATAGACTACTCACCTGAATCAACGTGCATCTCACTGTCTTCCTCCTCTTCCTCTCGTCGGTCCTCAGCATCATCTTCACGCTCAGGGTCCACAACAGCATCCCAATCTTCCTCCTCCTGTTCCTCAGGCACTCCTTCCTGCTCCTGCTCCTCATCCGCCTCTTCTCGTTTATTGAACCTCTGAAACGCGTTCCATCCCCTGACCAGGCCTACGAGTGCTCCCAAATCCGCTCTTCTCTTTCTACCCATTTTCTTGCTGCCCCTCGTCGTTCCATTATATGCTCCTCCCTGTTTCTCCTCCGTCGCGAGCGCCGTCGAACAAGCTATCTTCAATCCTTTCAAATCGAAATCCATCAATGCCGCATTCGTCGACGATGAAGACGAGAAGAGGAGATTGGTATGATTGCGAGTCTTGGGATTCACTTCGCTGAATGAGGCGAGCTTCCATAACCATGCGACCGCGCAGTCTCGACGCTTCTCACACGCACAGATGGTAGTGCCTAAAAGCGTCAAGCACGTCATGTTTGCCAATTTTGATAGACGATAGAGGTGTGCCGTAGCGCTACTTATCGCCTGTCTTTGTGGCTGAGAAAGAGAGGTATAGGAAGAAGAACTCGATGCGTTGAGGTTGTGATTGGACCGTGAACGCCCGACGCCTTCATGCGCATCTGGATCGTTGTCATTGTCGTCCGAAGTATCCGTCCCGTTCCCATTACCTAACCCCACGCCGCTGGATGATCTATGTATCTGTGCGGGGATCTCAGGAGGGAAGACCAGACTCGGCTCAAAGAGGAGTGTATGCAGAGCATGCAGTACATGATCGTCTGACCAATCGAAGGGAAGTACTAATTCTTCTCTTTTGGAAATATCCTGGAGCGCATACAGACCGAACGATAGTTCCCATTCGTCGGCATTGCCTTCGGTGATACTGCCTCCTTGCAGCATGGCATTGATGGCTTTTCGGCTTGCAGTAGTAGTAGTAGAAGTAGTATTGGTGTTCTTCTTGCCTACGGCATCTTTACTGTTCTTCCTGCTTGACGAAGTAGATGATTCTCCGCCCTCTTTATTCTTTCTCACAACGAGGGGTCTCACAAAGACGTTTGGATGGCAACCCTGTCTCAAGAACCTCGTCTCGTCTCCCCACTTCCTCTGATCCAGCACTATATCCCAAGGCAGGCCTATTCCCCTCGTATGGTTCTTCAATACGCCCAATTCGTTCCATTGGTTGATCGGGTCTGCACGGTATTCTTTTCCATCACAGACTTGGCCATTCATCATTGAGATCAAGCTACCGGAGGGATAGGAACAAGTAGTGAACACACCGTGGATGGTAGGGCGTGGGTAAGGGTTCATTAAGGAAGGGACGATGCTTGTGGGACCGCTAAACGGCGTGCATGCAGGAGGCGCAAGGGATAATGAAGATGTCGCTAAAGGCTTCACGGAGAGACGGGGAAGATCGTTGGCGATTGCTGAGAGGGGCGTCGAGGAAGTCAAGAAGGCGGGTTGGATAGGACAGGATAAGGAAGACGCTACGCCAGTGGAAGAATAGATGGGCGTAGAAGATCCCGAAGAAGGGCCGGGTGAGCCGTTGCGCGTAGACGAGGAGAGCGAGAGATGGGAGCCTAAGAAGGAAGAAGAGCCCGTCAAGAAACCTGGTCGAGTGGGTTTGGCGGATGTTGGAAGGGAAGGCACTGCGAATGCTGTTTCCTTCTCTTTCCCCAGCTCCACATCGGCGTTCTCCTTCTCCTTGCCTTGCACAGCAGAAGTAGACTCTGTATTCGAAGTAGACGGAACGAGATTCTCCCTCTCCTCCTCTACGGCCCTCCTGACCAATCCCTGAATCTTCGCCTGCAGTTCTCTACTCGAATACCTTAGTTTCGAAATAGGTGTATATTCAAACTGCCACGGCTCGTATCTCTCATCAATATCCGTATCGTCTTCATCGTCTTCATCGTCTAGATGATCATGCCGATGCTCATCTTCTGATGAAACGCGGGAGGTGTCTCTGAGCGGGAGTGTATTGCCAGCTTGAGAAATAGGATTCAGCGCGGCGTCGTTGAGAGTGCTAGTAGAATTTTGCAGGGGATAGTTGGCAGAAGAAGACGTAGCTTGATTCGCGCCCGAAGCGCTTATAGAGCTCATCAATCTTGATCTGGAAGGTCTGACTGTCTCCTTCGTTCTTTCTCCCGTCACCGTACTGCTTGAAGCCGTCGACGTGACGGACGCAGAAAGACCCGCTACAGCTGCTGACTGTGCGATATTGCCCGGTGCTCCTACTGCCCCGGCACTTTCATCCTCTTTCATAAAAGTCGACAATAAAGAACTTGATTGAGCACTCCCTGGAACGGCTCCACTTCTTCTTTTCCTAGGATGAGGATGCGGCTGAGTGGGCGTCTGGCTTTCTTTGCCTGTCTTTACACCTCCTCCGTCTTGGAAAAAAGGAGTAGCTTTGTTCTCTTCGTTCTGTTGTTGTTGCTGCTGTTGCTGTTGCTGTTTCAAAGCCGCTGCTGCGTTGTTGGCTGATCGGCGCTTCTTGTTGGCTGGAGGAGCAGGCAGTGTAGGTAGTTCGGCCATTCCAGCCGTTATATCTGATTTAGAGTCCTGCCGATGCGGGTGTATGTGCGCTGGAGGCTGCAGAACCGCCTGCTGAGCATTATTGTTGTTATTGCTCAGAGGAAGTGGAACAGCTGGAGAATGTGATTTGCTGCTCCTATTCGCCGGAGGTAGTTCTGGTAGGTCCAATCCAGCGCGCGGTAATTCCAATCTCTGACTCTGCTGATAAGCCAGTCCTCTAGCTTGTGCTAGCAGTTCCAGTTCTTCGTCCTGCAGCGCTTGTTCTGCCGCATATGGATCCAAAGGAGGTGGATATCGAGTATTCTCACCAAACACAGCATCTGCGCTGCTCAATGGTAAGCCGAGCTTTATTCGCTGACGACGTAGATTCGCTTCAGCTTCTTTGCGTAGGCGCTGGAGTTGAGTCGCGCGATCCCGGTCGGCCTTGGTGACCCCTACTGTGCCGGCATACTGAGGAAGACTGTTGCTAGTGTTGAGAGTAGATGCTCGACTTGCACGCTTTCGGGGTGAGGCGGTACCTGTGCCTTTGGTGTGTCTCAGCCTGCCATCAGCTTGCGCTTATATGTGTTCTCTAGCTTACTTGTAGCAGTCGCAGAGGCTGTAAGCATCACGACAACCGCAGAACGAGATGCAGTCAGTACTTTAGTCTGCCCATAGCTAGCGACGAATGTCCGCCCTTACCTGCACACAATGGACAGATGTACGATTCTGGGACTGCGTCCGGGGTGACATTTACACACAGCCCATGCTGCCATGCAAAGCATTTCTCGCATTGTATGCTAAATCCGTCGTCGTCGTCGAATATGCAGATGCACCTGATGATTCCTGAGTCTTCTGCGAGGATGGGCGGAGGGAGTGGAATATTGCCATTGTCTTGTGATAACGACGTATTCTCTGACGATGATGTTGATAGGATGCTTGCGAGGGACGATGGGAGTGTATTGCTAGATTGGGTTGTATGGCTGCTGTTACTGCTGCTCGCTTTCCTCTTTACCCCTGCTACTTTGGGGTTGCTCTTGGCTGTTGATGTTGTGTTACTGTTGTCGATGTTGATGACTGTGGTGACTGTAGTGTCTGCCTGTCCCTGTGCTTGTGCTCCTTCCCCTCCCTCGTCCAAGGCTGCCATGAGCAGGTCGAGGTTGTTGGGCATGGCAGTAATCTGGATGGATGTAGTTAATAGTATATTGTATATCTAGTCTGCTGCAAGGGTTGAATCCATCTTGGTGATGAGGGTGTTGTTTGATTGATTAGAAGTGCAAGACGGAGCCTGACTTGACTACAGTCTTCCTCTCTCAACCCCCACCCCGAGGTCCATCATCTAACAAGGGCAGCTCTTACACAGTCTCTACACCCACTATAGACTGGTGTACACTGCACTACACTACTCGGGCAATTAAGAGCACTGCGACTCTGGCAATCAGATTTCCACAGTCCAGGAAGAGCTTGCACAAGAAGTTGGAGGAGGGCAGTCTGCGCATAGACAAAGGAGAGAGAGAAAAAGAAGCGCACACAGACTGGATACACTATACATACACACACACTACAACAACGCTCAAGCTAGCCCGTCATGGCGGCCCCTCAGAAGACAGGAAAGCGAGACTTGTCCGGGTGAGTTTGGCAGAATGTCAGACAGGACCCAGAGATGCCAGCTAATCTGGATGTAATCTCAGGTACCAGTACTCGGCAATGTCGTCGCTCGTCCTGTCCTCAGACCGCAGAGGAAGAGGAGGGCAGGATGAGCCAAACGGCGACCCAGAGTCCCTCGTAGGCAGGATAGACTACAAGACGATGGGGACACGCGCATTCAGAGAGACTGTAGACACTGGAAAAGCAAAGAAGAAAGCGTCTGACTCAAAGCGAGCCAGAGAAGACGGTCCTGCTGGATCGACAAGCAAAAAACCGAGAACCGACAATAATCATGCATCGAGCAACTTGGCGGCAAGGGACATCCTTGCTGCTGCTGATGTGCTCGAAGGAATGGAATACATCCCTCGAACGAGCGAGACCAGACAGGTCTATGAACTCATCCTCGCGGCAGTCCATGAAGCACTAGGTGGCGAATCACCCCAGGACGTACTGCGCGACGCAACAGACTTTGTCATTGTCACATTGAAAGACGACTCACTCAAGGACTTTGATAGAAAGAAGGAAATCTCCTCTGCCATTCCTGGACTCTCGACCGAACAATTCACGACCTTCGTAAATCTAGGAAAGAAGATTACGGATTTCGGCAGTGAGGATGCTGAGAATGGAAACAAGGATCCAGATGATGTGGATGCAAGAGCGGCGAACGGCGCCGCTGCAATGGATGACGACGTGGGCGTCGCAGTCGTTTTTGAGGAAGAGGACGAGGAAGACCAAGATAGGATTGGAGACGAAGACGATGAGAATGCAGCGTTTGAGGTCAGAGACGAGTCGGATGAAGATGACGACATCGACAGAGCTCAGGTCAACCAGAATGGAGCAGGAGATGGTGCTCCGAAAGCAGAGGGAGCAAACGACGATGAAGAGCGGGAAATCATCATTGGCGACTCGGCTGGTCCATCTGCAGCAGCCAAGAGATCAAACAAAGACAGCGATATAGTCCTCGCGCGGGACATCGATGGCTTCTGGCTGCAGCGCTTGATCTCAACAGCCTATCCCGATCCACACGAGACAGCCACGAAGACAAACGAAGCGATGACCATCTTATCCTCCGAGTCGAACACTCGAGACGTCGAGAATTCTCTCATGGATCTCTTCGATTACGATAATGAAAAGTTTGGAATCGTGAGGGTCTTATTGAAGAACAGGGAGAAGATCGTATGGTGCACGAAACTGGCACGCTCAGACGTTGATGCAAGAGTGGACGTCGAAGTCGCCATGCGAGAGAAGGGCGTAGGCTGGATCTTGAAAGAACTAGCGTCATCAGCTACTCTCGATGGTCCTGCTTCAGGAAAGCAAGACGATACAATGCAAGTAGACGCAGCGGCTGCTCCTTCTATCCCTAAAACAAACATCACGGCCGGCTCGCTCGTACAGCCCAAAGGAACTGTCGATCTCGAATCAATGGCCTTCACCCAAGGCGGGCGTCTAATGACGAATAAGAAATGCAAGCTGCCCGAGGGCTCGTTCAAGCGCAGCAAGAAAGGATACGAGGAGATTCACGTCCCTCCTCCTGCCAAGAAAGTCATGAAACCCGGTGAATTGGTCGATATTGGTGATCTGCCGACGTGGGCGCAGGCCGCGTTCAAAGGTGCAAAACAACTCAATCCCGTACAGAGTAAACTGTACCCTGTAGCATTCGGGGACGATGATCCGATTCTGCTTTGTGCGCCGACTGGTGCTGGAAAGGTGAGTTTTCCCTTATCCGACATGTTCAAGCGGAGAGAACTATACTGACAAGTGATGGTGCTTCGCAGACCAACGTCGCTATGTTGACAATCCTCAACGAGATGAGCAAGCACAGAGACGAAGCTACTGGCGAATTCGATTTCGACAATTTCAAGATCATCTACATTGCTCCGATGAAAGCTCTGGTACAAGAGATGGTTGGCTCGTTTAGTGCTCGCTTGGAGCCTTATGGCATCAAAGTGAACGAGTTGACTGGAGACCGGAGTCTGACGAAACAGCAGATCCAAGAAACGCAAATCATCGTCACGACACCTGAGAAATGGGATGTCATCACGCGAAAATCGACAGATACATCGTATACAAACCTCGTCAGGTTGATCATTATCGACGAGATCCATCTGCTCCATGATGATCGAGGCCCCGTGCTGGAAGCTATCGTTTCGAGAACCATCAGGAGAATGGAACAGACGCAGGACTACGTCCGTCTCGTAGGTCTATCAGCTACTCTACCGAATTACGAAGACGTCGCGCGCTTCTTGCGCGTCAACCCTAAGAAGGGACTGTTCCATTTCGACTCGAGTTACAGACCTTGTCCTCTCAAGCAAGAGTTCATCGGGATAACAGAGAAGAAAGCCCTCAAGAGGGTACAGGTCATGAATGAAGTATGCTACGAAAAAGTACTTGAACAAGTATCCAAAGGAGAACAAGTACTCGTATTTGTGCATTCTCGCAAAGAAACCGCCAAAACGGCCAAATTTATCAAGGATCAAGCACTTGAAAATGAGACTATTACTGCTTTCGTCAAACCGGATGGAGGTGTAAGGGAGATTTTGCAGGACCAAGCGTCAAGTGCGACGGATGTCAACTTGAAGGAATTACTTCCATTTGGATTCGGAATCCATCATGCAGGAATGAATCGCGTGGATAGAGGCGATGTGGAAGCATTGTTCGCCGAAGGACATATCCAAGTGCTCTGCTGTACGGCAACTTTGGCTTGGGGTGTCAATTTACCTGCACATTGTGCAATCATCAAGGGTACCCAGATCTACAACCCAGAGAAAGGAAGATGGGCAGAACTATCACCCCAAGACGTCTTGCAAATGCTAGGAAGAGCAGGCCGACCTCAGTACGATACGTTCGGAGAAGGAATCATCATCACCAACCATTCGGAGTTGCAGTACTATCTCTCAATGATGAATCAGCAACTACCTATCGAGTCGCAATTCGTGAGCAAGTTGGCGGATAATCTTAATGCCGAGATCGTACTGGGTACGATAAGGAATAGAGATGAGGCTGTCACGTGGTTGGGCTACACATATTGGTTCTGCAGAGCACTTAGCTCGCCCAGTCTGTATGGCGTGCCCGCAGATTACATGGACGATGACAGATATCTTCTCCAGAAGAGAGCGTGAGTTACTCCCCACCGAGCTGCGCCAGAGTCATTTTGCTGACATAAGTATATTTCTAGCGACATTATTCACACTGCCGCAACTATCCTCGAGAAGTGCAACATGGTGAAATACGATCGCAGAACGGGCCAACTGCACTCCACTGAGCTTGGCAGAATCGCATCTCACTACTATGTTACTCCCTCCTCCATGGCTACATACAACCAGCATCTCCGACCTTCGATCGGCTTCATCGAGCTTTTCAGAGTATTCGCTCTTTCAGACGAATTCAAGTATATTCCAGTCCGAGAAGAAGACAAGATCGAGTTGAACAAGCTGCTGGAGCGAGTGCCGATTCCTATCAAAGAGGGAGTAGACGACCCTGCTGCAAAGATCAACGTCCTGCTGCAAGCTTATATCTCGGGACTCAAATTGGAAGGCTTCGCTCTGATGACCGATATGGTGAGTCCTCTCCCATTATCGAAAACGCAGCGGTGTACTTAATATGTTATGAAATGCAGGTTTACGTAACGCAATCTGCTGGGCGTATTCTGCGAGCTATCTTCGAGATCTGCATGAAGCGCGGTTGGGCCGGTCTGATGTACAAAGCCCTCGACATGTGCAAGATGGTCGAGAAGCGAATGTGGCCCTCCATGACTCCGCTGCGACAGTTCCCTGGTATTCCAGCAGACATTGTCAGGCGAGCAGAGAGGAAAGAATTCCCTTGGTACAGATACTTCGATCTGGACCCTGCGGAATTGGGAGAACTTATTGGTCTGCCGAAAGCCGGTAGATTGGTTCATCGTCTCGTCCATCAATTCCCGAAGATGGAGATCCAAGCGCATGCTCAGCCTATTACAAGGTCAATGCTCAAGGTCGAGCTTACTCTCACCCCTGACTTCAAATGGGACGAGAAGGTGCACGGTAGCACCGAGACGTTCTGGGTTGTCGTTGAAGATGTGGATGGAGAGATGATCCTCTTCCATGAGCAATTCCTGCTTCGAGAACGCTTTGCTGTCAATCAAGATGAGCACTACGTGACTTTCACCGTGCCCATGCTCGACCCTCTCCCTCCCAACTACTTCATCACTGTCGTCTCGGATCGCTGGCTGGCCAGCGAGACTAGACTTCCTCTCATTCTCCGCAATCTCATTCTACCCGAGAAATTCCCTCCTCCTACCACACTCTTGGATCTTCAGCCTCTACCTATCTCTGCTCTTCACAACTCCGCCTACGAATCCATCTATGCTTCAAGCGTAGAGAACTTCAACAAGATCCAGACACAGGTCTTTCAGGCCCTCTACACGACAAACGACAATGTCTTCGTCGGTGCCCCAACTGGAAGCGGAAAAACCATTTGTGCAGAATTCGCCTTACTTCGATTGTGGGCACAAGAGGAGCCCGGTCGAGCTGTCTGCATCGAGCCGTACCAAGAAGTCGTCGATCTACGTCTTGCAGAATGGTCAGCCAAGTTTGGCCAGCTTCAAGGTGGAAAGACAATCATGTCTTTGACTGGCGAGACGAGTGAAGATCTCAGACGATTGAAAGCAAGTGATCTCGTTATCTGCACGCCTACGCAGTGGGATCTCCTGTCAAGAAGGTGGAAGAACAGGCCAGATGTCAAGAACATCAGTCTCTTCATCGCAGATGAGATCCAGCTACTAGGCAGCGACATCGGCCCCACTTACGAAGTCATTCTCTCGAGAACAAGATACATGGCCGAACAATCTGAAGTCAGCACCCGTATTGTCTGCTTTAGCGTATCTCTTGCGAATGCACGAGACTTGGGCGAGTGGATGGGAGCTACATCTCAGACTATCTTCAATTTCTCGCCTGGAGCGCGTCCTCTTCCTATGGAGGTGCACCTACAAAGCTTCAATGTCCCTCACTTCCCTTCTTTGATGATTCAGATGGCTAAGCCTACCTACTTGGCCATCACCGAATACGCTGGAATTCGCCCTACTATCGTCTTCGTGCCATCGCGCAAGCAGTGCAGACTATCAGCTATGGACATTCTCAGCTACTGTCGAGGAGACCAAGACGAGACTCGCTTCCTAAACATGGAACAGAGAGATCTCGAGCCGCATCTTGCGCGAATCAGCGATGAGGATCTCAAAGAGACCCTCGAATACGGTATTGGCTTCTACCACGAAGGCATGAGCAAGCAGGACAAGCTTATAGTAGAGCGTCTCTACAAAGCTGGCGCTATTCAAGTAGTCGTGGCGAGCAAGGACACAGCTTGGAGTATCCCGCTCTCGGCATATATGGTCGTCCTTATGGGCGTCCAGAACTTCGAGGGCAAAGAGCATCGCTACGTCGATTATGCATTCACCGATGTCCTGCAAATGATGGGCAAGGCATGCAGACCTGGCGTCGATCAGAGCAGCCGATGTGTTATCATGTGCCCGCAAGTCCGCAAGCCATTCTTTGTCAAGTTCTTGAATGAAGGCCTACCCATCGAATCGCACCTCCCAAGTCAGCTCCATGACCACTTTACAGCCGAGATTGTCACCAAGACCATCGAGAACAAGCAAGATGCAGTCGACTGGTGCACTTGGCAGTGGTTCTACCGTCGTTTGGCTGCAAATCCTTACTATTACAACGTAAGTCAGATTTTCCAGCGATGCTGGTGCCTCCCTAACATTTCTTTGATTGCAGATGCAAGGCAACACCCACACTCACCTCTCCGATTACCTCTCCGACCTGGTTGAAACGACACTCAACGATCTTACGACTGCAAAGGCTATCGAAGTCATCGATGACATGGATGTCGCGCCTCTAAACTTGGGTATGATTGCTGCGTACTACAACATCAATCACGAGACGGTGGCTATCTTCAATGAGTCTTTGACTGACAAGACTAAGCTACGAGGTCTTCTCGAAATTGTCTCTGCTGCTACCGAGTTTGAGAGCATTCCGATCAGGCATAGGGAAGATCTTACCCTCCGAAAGATCGTAAGCATAGAATTACTGGCATTTCGTGCAAGCATTGCTGACCCAGTTATCTTCCAGTACGACCGATGTCCTGTCAAGCTACCACAGCCAGACTTCAATAAGCCAGATACCAAGACCAACATTCTTCTCCAAGCTCACTTCTCTCGTCTATCGCTACCTGCTGATCTCGCTTCGGATCAAGCTCTCATTGTAGGAAAGGTGCTGAACCTGCTCAGCGCATGTGTGGATGTGATGTCCTCGAACTCATTCATCAACGCTCTACAAGCGATGGACTTGGCACAGATGGTTGTTCAAGCTGTCTGGAACACCGATTCTCCTCTTCGTCAGATCCCACACTTCACGAAGGAAGTGATTGACCGATGCCAGGCTGCAGACGTCAAGGACGTAGCAGACATTCCCGAGCTAGAAGATGCCGACCGAACAAAGCTGCTGCAGATGAACAACCGGCAATTGGCCGATGTTGCTAGATTCTGCAACAACTTCCCAGATCTAGAGATCACGCATGAAGTGCAGGATGAAGGAGAGCTATCTGCTGGAACGCCCATCAACGTGGTCGTCAACATTGAGAGAGAAATCGATGACGATGTCGATGGCAGTGTTTCCGCACCATTCTACCCTGGTACAAAGACGGAGAACTGGTGGCTCGTTGCCACCAAGCCAGCTACCAAGCAGCTTCTGGCAATCAGAAAGCTGCCTTTCAAGCGATCGTACGACCCCACCAAGCTTTCATTCGAGCTGCCTCAGGGCAAGCACGACATTCAGATCCTCCTGGTCAGCGATTCGTACCTTTCGTGCGATAAGAGCATCGATATCAGCTTGGACGTCAAGGAGGGTGAGGACAGTGATGAAGATGATTCTGATGAGGATATGGAAGAATAGACGTTTACGAGAATTCTGGGCAAGAAATGCAATCGTTATCCGTGTTTGTGATGTATAAAGTCATAGCTTGTTTAAGAGTAATGCAAAACTGCAAGCAGTAGTTCCGCTTGGCTATCTCGTCCTCGCTGCCTCCACGTCCCTAGAACCCGCTTTGTAGTCGACCGCTCGCAATATATGTACAAGGGAACTACGACAAAGCGCCAGACTGTTTTATAGCTTCTTCTAAGCGGCTAAGCATCTCCTCGAGACTGTCTATCTTTCGCATAACGGCCGATACGTCTTCACTATTCGCCGAGGCACCTCGGCCATACAGCCTTGTGAGCGGACTGGGTCTTGATCCCTCCCTTTGCAGTTCCTGAGAACGAAGCTTGCTATGTTTGGTGACGGGCGTATGCGAACGTCCTCTCGAATCCTGATCCTCGTCTTCCTCCTCTTCGTCATCTGGATTTGGCAACAAGCCGTTTCTGGGCAGGTCATCCTGCAGCTCGGGGGGAACATCAAACACCTGCAGCGAGGTCTTAGCTGTGAAGCATGAAATACAGACTCGGGCAGACTTGCCATTTTCAGATCGTGATGCGCAGTAGTCGCATTCAGGAATCTCCTGATATACGTGTAGATCGAAAAAGTTGTTCGGCTTCCGAACAGCTTGTATCTCCGCTCCCAGATTGCTATGAGTAGCAGCAACGGCGCATTCGTCGTCCTCGCCGCATACACATTCAGCTTGTGAAACCATCTGGGCGAGACGCAATCTGTCACGGACAAAGGTTCAGAAGAGGGGACTTCCTAGAAGAGGCACTTCGGGCTTACAGCGCAGGGGAAAGAGGATCATAAAGGCCGGGACATTGAGGGGTGGCTGATAGAGGAAAATGGCATCGCTCTTGATACCTTCCAGAGTATTGACAGCCTGAGCACAGTATTCTCTTAGCACGTAATCAGGTGCTTGATCAAAATGATGCGGCTCTACCTTTTTGAACAGAACTTCAGATGTTTCGTCATCTGCTACATCCTTGAAGCTGTGTGAGAGAACAGCTACGAGGCAGCTGAGGAGGAGGTATGATGACAATCCCGCATATACTACCCAGAGAAGTGGGCCGAGCCATGGGTGAAAGTGGGTCGCTTGATTCAGCGCTTTGCCGTTCATTCCTGAATTGCGTCCCGAATGTCAGCCGCTGACATTGTAAGGCATTTCGCTTCGCATTGTGCCCTACCGAATGTTGTATACACCATATACTGCGAGGCACAAGGTAAATGAGCTTGATTACCACATCTATATGGTGTTTGTGTAGCCTCACCGCGGCTATTTGTTGCACTGTATATTCACCGGCTCCAAGCAGATAGAATGCCAGCAAGAAGCCAGCAAAGCACCAGAGAGCCAGTAGACATACGAAAACGAATTTGACAAACATTGCTCGAAGCCCAAGAACCTGTAGGTATAAATATCAGACTCCGTCTCAAGCGCCCTGTTGACGAAAAGAGCCTACTATCGCGTTATTGTTGACGACCAAGAAGGCCAATCTCGGGAATAGGATTATAGCTCCGCATGCCAAGACGTTCAGAGATTCCGCAAAGTAGAATGGAGAGGTATTGCTTGCGTCTTGTAGCCTCAATACCAGATAGACGACGAATAAGGCGCAAAAACAGAGATCTATGCTGTTCCAGAGGTTCCGGACGTAGACATTCATGCCGTGTTCTAGGGGTGGGGGTAAGCCAAGAGAGTAGTGCTACTTTGATTGCCGTGCTTACCTAGTACGGTCGCAAATTTGTCGAGCGCGAATCCGCTTGCATAGATCACAAGCCAAATCTCCCAGCCGTTGATCTTATCCGGCTTCATGGCTACATGAGGAGGAACATTAGCCTTGCCTACGCGAGATTTTGACCGGTCCGCTCTCACTGAAGACGACCATAAGATATGATGCGAAGAGAATCAAGAAATGGCAGTATTCGAGCATATGCCGTATGCGCGGCACGATGAGCCTATGATGATTCAGGATGGGTGCTGTCTCCGGGTCGTATATTGTGATCGGCTTCCGTTTGTATGGGTCGTGGAGGAGATCTATGAAGCTTGTTGGGCTGTATACAATCTCACCAGAGTGTATTGCATCAATCACCCTTTGGCAGGGGATCGAGCGCACAAGGCGCTTCGCATTGCCTATGATGGCGAGCTACAGGTCCATGCTCATCAGCACTTGAGCAGAGAATGGCAGACGTATACTTTACCTCTAGCGCATTGCTCTTGGGATAGGAGCTTACGCTCTCCAGTGGGTCTACTGCCTTGTGGTAGTCTAGGACTTCCTGCGGCGCGCCTTGGAATGGAGAGAAGGAGGCTGCCAAGCAGTGCGCAAGATGGAGTATCTAAAGGTAATTGAGATGCAATCAGTGTATGCCAAAAAGTCGCCGTGGTTGAAAGAAAGGTTGGAACGTACGGTTTCGTCGGACTCTGGATCCTGGTCATATCTCTTCCTGATGACTTTGACAGCTAGGATCTCGCAGAGAGCAGCTCTGGAATGAGCCAAGGAATATGCAGACGGAGATGGGGAAGCTTGCTGGTCCAGGAAGTGGACGCGGCAGACGAGCAGGCAGTACACAAGGGCTACATTGTCGAGTTTTGTGTACTTTTCTTGCAGAGGGGATATGAGGAAGATGAGTTTGGGAGACTCGAGCTGGGGAATGGTGAGCGGGCTGTCGCAGAGGGCCTTATCGAAAAATGATAAGGATTAATTAGAGACAAGTCCGACATGATCTTAGACGGGGGATTGTGCCTTACTTCTATATCTGCCTTGATCCTGTGTATCAACGAAAAGGTGTTGAGCGACTTCAATTTATCCATCGAGTAGCGGGCGTAAGATCCCTGATTGCCCAGAAGCGGCTGCAGATAGCTGCTGGTATTGCGGTCGCCGCTCATCTAGACTGCGACACAGATGCGATGCACGATGTACGATAGATAGCCAGGTTCAAGGTCAACAAGTCGATGAGCTTTGGACAGAACGAAGCGGCTTTTACCTTGTCCTTACTGAAGGATTAATCTGGCAATAGAGTTTGGGCATCAATAATCATGCAAAGCTACTGATTCGGGATACACCATTTCAATAAGACCCACAGTCAGTAGCCGGCCTATGCCCACTCGAGCCTGCCCAAGATGACAGACAACACCAACCTCTATCTCCTGGCTGTCCCTGCGATTCGAGAGGCAGAACCAGAGGCCTTCTATAGTGGATTCAAGCGAATTAGACAGGGTGTCATTCTGAACGAGTTTCAGCTTTACGCGGTCGAGCAATGGTAATTGGCAGCGACGGGGCTATAGCCGGAGCGCACGCACTAATAATTGTTAAACAAGGGTTGTGGACCGCTCCAGAGGTATTCGCAGCATCGTGGCTTCGACCAATGATCCTGCCAACAAAGTACTGGTCGACATCCTCACACCGCGCGCGGACACGGCAGAAGAGCGCTCGGAGATCTGGGAGAAGACACTGCAAGCTGTAAACTTGTGTCCCATTCGCACGACATGACGGCCAAGCCAGAAAAGCTGACGCGATCAGCATGACAGGGCCGGGCAGCCGGACAACGATTGAAGCAGACCCATATAGGCTACATCCTGGTGGTCTCGTTGCTTGGCTTTAGATCAGATCTATCGTTGGTCCTGATTCCGGACGGCGACTGGGAGAAGCACAAGGAAGCCCTTTACACCAACATCAATTTGCGAAGACTAGGGCACGGAGGGCGTAGTGGACTCTCATTGAACGATCCGAGGTACATTTTACAGTCTATGATAGAACTTCAAGCCGTCTGACCTTCAAGTGCGCGCTGCCCAGTCCCTCGCAGCAAGAACGGCTTTTGCAAAATTACAGGCTGCCAAGTGCGGGATCGGATGTCTTGGTATTTCAGTTGACGATCTTGACACTCATCAAACTCGTACAAGCTGCACTGGCCATCTTTGGCCTAGGTCCCATAGCGCAAGATGAGACGGGACAGCTTGTCCCTGATGGTCTGCGTAGGCGGCTTCTTGTCGCCACTCTGTTACTTACGACAGCTAGCTGAGTATGCCTCGGTCCCGACAGTTTGCGACAGCACGATCGCTGGTCTTAGTGGTTGGCAGATCAATGTAGCCGAACCGCTCATGCAGACAGAGGTGTGCAGACGCTCTGAAAGCGCATGCACAGGTTGATCTTATACCGCACCCGTCTTAGCTGGGGGAGAACATCCTTTCGCCTGCCACTTTGACCGCCCTTTTCTCTACGGTCATCTCCGTTCGCAACCGTTTGACAGCTATGGGTATCCATCATGTACGTCCTTGCTATATATACCTTGATTTTGTGTCCGAGCGGAGCTGATATCGATGTCCAGCTTCCTAGCGATCCCTTCCAGCAGCGAACGGCTTTTCTGACGGCGTACGACAGCTATATGGTGTGTCTCTAGTCTCGCAGCTATGTTTACCGTTGGTCATGCTGATGATCCTTGCTTGATGACTCTAGCGAGCATTTAGACGCCCGCATGACTCGCAATATCTCACGCTTCCCGGTATCCACTTCATCAGATCTCAGCACAGCAGGACGTCAAAAGACACTCTGAAACGTGCTATCTTGCATCGATTCGAGGATATACGAGGTGTTGCCACCGGTGCGAATGCAGGAGATGGATCACAGCGATCTTCAAGCAAACAAGCTATTCTCATGGAAGACGAGACTATCGACATCGATAATTTCGTAGCTGCTATTAGAGCTCACTCGTCTCGCGATTTAGGGAGTGTCGTCAAGCTATGGAAGGGCAAGATATCCAGCTCATCGCCAAGCTTCGACAAAAAAGATAGAGGCGCACAAAGCAGCTATAGTACTTTCTCCAATAACAGTACAGGCAGATCACCCTATAGGAAAGCTTCTCTACCTTTGGATAACCAACTACAACTCGTGAACGATGCCGAAAAAGTCACTGAGGCCACCGAGGGCAGTCAGTCACCTTTGATCTATGTCACATCAGATAGCGAAGATGATAGAGGTATTGGTAGTAAGCTGCTCAAGGGCGTTTCGAAGAATGCGAAGAGGTTGGGAGGAGGGGTTACTGGGTACTGTCTTTCAATCTGTTCGTACTTCTGATGTGCAAGGTGCTGATTGGATGCCTCAGACTTCTGGACAAGTCGGCAAGCCGAGCTCTACACCCTCTTTCCCATTCTCAGACAGCTAAAGAAGACACGCTGAAGGCTCGGCAGATGGAGCAGTTCATGCCCTCGTAAGGTGCTTGACTCGAATCTGTACATCTGGTAGCTGATCTTTTCTGTTCACAGTCGAGAAGAGGAAGACTATGCACGTCAGAGAGCCTTCCTAAGCCCAGATTGTGCGTACCAGAGAACTCGGCTTAAGCTACAGAATGACTGACACGATTCACAGTATACGATGCATCCGGAAGAGCCTCGTCTCTTTCCATAACCAATCCGAATACACTGGGACAGAGTAGTCCGTCTGTCGGGGCACAACTTTTAATTGTACAGGAGACCACTCCGCCGCAATCTTTACCAGCTCCGAGCATGCGCCGCGCAGCCACAGATCTAGGCCTCCCTATCTCGTACGAAGAAGTTGGCGATGACGATGCGGAAAGAACACGAATGCATCAGGCGGCATTCGCAATGCGAGAGAAGCGATACTCTTTCAGCTGCGAAAGAGATGCTCCTGCTCTTACGCATATTTTGTCGGCGGAGAGGATGAAACTGGACGTGGACCTCAATTACGACCTATACCTACTTCAACAAAAGGAGAAAGAGCTCGCCGAGCTTGTGGAAGCTCTCACTGTAAGGCAGAAGCTTTGTGATAGTAATTGCGGTAGCTGACGTCAACACGTAGCTCGTCGACAAAGCTTACGAAGATGCCCTCGCAAGCCTTACGCCTGCGTTGCGCAGAAGGGGCAAAGAAATTGCAGATATCTCCGCCAAGTCCAAGCAACTAGTGAATGACGTCGAGGTATTTACTGGCTCTGAATCCACCATCGGCGGCAGCACGCATCCTACACGAGATCCATCGGTCCTTAGTGTCGGCGACGTGGGTAATCGAGACGAGCCGGAAGCAATGATTGGTCTGGCCATCGGCAGCGAGCGTTTATCGTACGCCCAGACCCTTCTCGACGAAAAGCTGAATGAGGTGGAAGACTTCAAGAAGAATCTGGAACTCAGGATTGGCGGAAGTGATACGCTACTAGCACCGCCAAATGTCAAAGTGGGCAAGAAACCGAATAATAGTGAAGTAAAACCGGAACCGCAAGCCCAGGGAAGCATCATCGTAGGCTTGTCTACTCTGCTCCAATCTGGCACGGCAGGAGGGAAAGGCACACGAAGACTGCTGGATGCGATAGGCTTATGGAGCACCTGGCTCAGATATCTCAGAGGCAGACTCCGGAACTATCTCTAAAGCTCAAGATGACTGTAGGGCGGAGCGACAGCTTTGCGAAAGTCAGCGCACTTAGGCTGTATGCCAACCGCCTATGTTCTCGAAGAGGGGCCACGATAGCAGCAATGCCTGGTCACTGGCGGTCCTCGTTAATGGAGCACCCTTGTCCGCTGGCCCTTTCAAATCGTACCGCCACGCTCCCTCCAGCTCGCAGATGGAGCAGGTCGCTTTCATTTGCGGCTGCTTGGTGGAGGCAGATAGGCTTCACCACCCACGGGAAGCCGTTACGCACAGATATACGTAGCCATGTCCCGCAGGGGACGCACCCGCGAAACGCGGAATGGTTATATCGCGTATGTGGACGTAGGCCCGCAATCGAATCACATTCGAGTTCTGGCGTACTGGAGACCTCCAGATACATCCAGATTGAGTATTCAAGGACATGACGGCAAATCTGCTATCTGGATCAACTTTACTGCTTTCGCTGATGAACGCGCACGTATTCGATCTGTCCTCCGATACGGCCTGCGGGAGAGGCCTGCCTCAGAAAGCAGCTCATCTAACAGCGAGAGCGAAGAAATGCCGGCCTCAGACACCTCTACACTGCACCGGAACATCGAGATACTCAAGAGTCGGTACTAGGTTCGAGCTGTCAGAGGTATACGCTACAGTTCCAGACGAGGACGCTATGTGTCAACCGAGTCTTACACCCTTAAGTCTATCTCAACTAGCTCTCGATAGACCTGATATCGGGGTAAAGCAAAACGCCCACTTTCGATCAACTAGGCAGAGCCAGAAGTGATATGTGATTGCGCAAATGCTAAGAAGCTCTTCCACTTCTGCTGACAGTCATACACCTTGCACAGCATCGAAAAGCAGCAGACCTTGACCAGGGTTTGAGCGTTGAATGCATGTTGTCTGCACGAAACGATGCTGAGTTTACTACTCTGTATTACCGCGGACCATAACCAATATCAGTCCTCGAAAGCATGTCTCCCAGGTACTCTAGCCGACCTCTACCGCCTTTAGTAACAGAGACATGGCCAGCAGAGATTGTCAAAGTCTTTAGCAAAGTCGAGTTCCAACATCCCAAAACCGGGCTTGTATCTGGTCCGGATCGCGTGCAGCTGGTGGGCCTCTCCGACAGGTCACGTAAGAGGACTGTGAAGCTAGTCGACTTCTCGCTAAGAGGTATCAATCCAATCGATGTGCTGAACGCTGGAAACCGTAACGCTCCATGGTGGCCGGCGTCTATCGCAAGGAAAGGAAGTCAAGCGCGGTGTCTTCAGCAAAAGAACATTGCGACTCTGAAGGATAGCTTCTGTGTCAAGGTTTCGGAGCATTGCGAGTCACCGTATGCGCTTGTTCGTCTCGCGTCAAGACCTCAAGAGACCCTACCAGAATACGGGGACGATCCCACATTGCCCACGTATCCACGACACTGACTCACGCGGTCTCAGTACCCAGGGACTTAACGGGTACATCGAGAAGATGCCTAAACAAGCTTGTCGTAGCTGTTACTGTCTTCCATGCTGAGTAATATGACACTGAAAGATTACAAATTCATGTCCTCGTTGCTGCAGCTGAGTAGGTGACAAGCGCGGCCAAACGTTTCATTTGGCTTCTTCTCACCCGCGTGGCTTGACTTACTGTCTTCTCGCCCTGGTCAGAGTTTACATTTCCCTCTATGTCAAAATCTACCTGACTGACCTACAGTCGCACAACTGACTCGCCTTCTCGTAGCGCAACGGCACCGCCTGAGAAAATCTAGAGATCCAGGCGAGCGAACCAGAGATCCTCTTGAGTCTTGCTCAACCCCCCCACACCCGAAAGTATCTATTCAACCGCTCGACAACGAATCATGAGTGGCCCATCCGCAAGCGAGCTCCTTATTGCTAGGAGTGGCTGGAGAATCACATCGATAGCTTCGGGTGTATTCCTAGACACGACCACGGGTGCCACATCAGCGCGACCTTCCGCTTTGGTGATAAGCCATCCGAATGTCCAGCGAACCTTCATGATACCCTTCGATCACTTCGACGACGGAGGCGCGCAGATCCGTCGCATCCTAGGCGACGCAGCTCCTCCAGCGACCGTGCCACAAGGCCGGAGAGGACAAGCTTCGACCAGGACCACTTCGGCCGCTGCGCGGGCCAGCAGAGCAAGCATGCGTCGCTGGGAGCGAGCGGCGCGAACACTGACGCAACCCCACAGAGTCCAAGTACTCCGAAGAGGTAATGCTATGATATATACCCTCGTCCCCTTACAGAACGAGAGTAGCGGCAGTGAATGAAGGACGAAAAGCCTCAGGGTCACATGTTTGGCACGAAGTAGCGAGCATCCTGCTTGTTTGTGGTGTCTTAGCTGCATGAGAACCTATAACATCGAGATCTTTTGAAGTGGATTGCCTTGCTGTCTGGACGGTGACTGCTTATGTACATGGAGTGTCGAGGACCTAGTACCTCTAGGGATCGGAAGTGCAATGGCAGCGGATTCACAGCGATTAAGCTCATGGAGGATCAGACATTGAAGCACTCGGAAACGCAGGCATGGCTCGTCGAGATTGGCGGAGGGTTGGTATACTACAACGATAGCGTTCGATTGGAGCAGAGCCAACGCGTACTGCACAGCCTCGGCGGATGGTATGCTAGAGCGAGAGAGAGGGGTGCGAGTCGGATGGGCACACGGAGCAGATTCCAGCGATGATCGGACGATCACGAGCAGCGGACTTTGGGAGCATAAAGGGTGTTAGAAAGAAAAAGATGGATCGGGGTTAACGGCACCCATGAATCAAAATAGGTGAGGACCTGAAAGGTGCTGAGTAACGCTCGCTGCGAGATGGCCCACGCTACAGCTGGCTCTCTTGCTTTCAAGCCGCACTTCTGCTTTCTGACCAAAACATCAATAAGAACTGCTATGTCCGGCCACAACCACTCGAGACCTTCAGCCGGAGTATGGAAGATCGTAGCCGTCGTGAATCCTGTCAGTGATGGTCAAGTACAGCCACCAAACGCTTTGAAGATCCATGATACCGACTTGGACCTAGAGTTCGAGATCCCTATCGAACGCTTCTCCAATAGTCGTCGCATTTGGGATATCTTGGCGAACACTTCGCCTTCGAGCAGCTCTTCCGAGGGTAGAAGCAGAGAATCGGAAATGACCCTTGTCAGGAGGAACCTTCGGAACATGTCAAGACTGACACGCGGCCATCGAGTTGAGGTGGAGGTGGATGGACATGACAGACGCTCGTATACTCTGAAAAGCCGTCGCAGACGATAGGTGGGACAAGTTCAGATGTGGACGAGAGTCGTATCACAAGTAGCTGTCTCCGAATGCCTTGATTGAGCCGCGTTTCCTGTTCGGTTTTCTTCTTCTCGCCACGCTTGTTGAGTGCAGAGTGCGGCTCTTCTGCGAGAATTCTTCAACTCTGTCTGTGAAAACTCTTGCAACACGAACTTACAGTCCGACACTGACGAGTCATCGGTTGTACGACTACACCGCCTCGGAAACAGGCTTTGCATAAATTTCAGTGAGCGCTCCTTGGCTTTCTCATCGGAACTCACACCGGCTCCTTCGCTTACAGCATCCTTCCAGTCTTGCGCAGCCCCATGTCTCGCCAACATCCCAGCACTGGCAGGACTGCTTCAACTCACGTATGGAATATCGATGACGTGAGGGCGAAAGCCTGGATGAACAAAGAGAGAACGGAGTGGATGTCGGGTGTTGAGGGCTTGGAGCTACTTCGCCCAGACATAGACGAAGACATGTACGTGCCCCTTGGGTACTTCAGCCGTGCAGATCAAAGCAAAATTATCTCGAAACTCGGCACGATGCCGCAGAAGATGGTTCTTGGTCTAGGTGCCCCGCTCAATAGACGAGGTTTTCCGAACGACCAGACGGCTATGCAAGCCGTGGAGCGTGAGTGGGAACGCTACGTGCAGCGAGCAGACATCTTGAAAGCCTACTTTCGAGTTCTGGTAACGGAGCGTGACAATGGTTATAAAACCTACAAGTTAATACGCAAGTTTCCCAAGCGCAAGAGCGGGCGATAAACGCCATTGAACGTCGATGCGTAACCCTGTCAATGAATACTCTGCAACAGCATGAATGTTGGAGTTTCAGGTTACAATTGCGTTTCCTGCTTGACTTTCTTCTTCTTTGCTGCAGGAGGAGCGTTCGTGAAGGGCGCAGTATTGGTCACTTGTATGGGCGTCTTGCGTTTTTGCCTTGCTGATTCGATGAAATCGTCAACAAAGCCCGCGTCCTCTTCTAAGTCCTCGTCCTTGTCTCCTCCCTCTTCGCTGTCACTGTCACTATTGGATGTCGAAGAGTCTTCTTCTTCTTCTTTGACCTGTAGTGATTGTTTTCCACGCTGTCGTATCGGTGCAGGGAGGCCATCGAATCCAGCTGGCTTGACGAAACCTTTCGTCGAGCTAGCAGCAGGTTGCTCCTTCGTCTTGCCCTTGCCTGTATCTTTCCTACGAGGTGGTTTTGTATCTGCTGCTTCATCGTCATCGTCTCGCATGTCTTGATCTTGGGCTTTTGCTTTCTCCTGTGACAGCCAAGTCAGCTAGCATTACACAAGCAGTGAGAAAAGCAAGAGCGCACCTTCTTGCCAAACGACATTCTCCCACTTGTACTAGTACTTCCTAGGCCAGGCATACCGAGAATTGGGAAGGCCAGATACGAGTTCTCGGTGGTGACGAGCCTGCATGGACGTCAATACCAGGCAAAGCCCAACAGTCAGGAGGGAGCATCATGTGCGCACGGTCTTGAACGAGATGGTAGTCTGGACGTCGACGGCGCTCCTCCTTCGACTTTGACGGCATTTTGGCTGGCTGAAGCTGGCGCTGGCGCTGGCTCGACGGACTCTGCTTTGGCGGCGGCCTTCTTCGCAGTCGCACGCTGCATGAACTTCAAGTTACGAGTACCCTCTGATAGCGCACCCATGGCTGGCAAGTCTTGTTCTATCAACGTGTTCGGGATCTGCAGATACAAGCCAGACCAGACCACGACAACCCTTTTCCCAGAGCGGCCCACAACGACAAATGCGCAGAATCTCATAGTCAAAGTCAAGCAGCATTCATGCACAGGCAGTAAATGCTCTAACTTAGAGCTCGTTCCTACCGCTGCTGCGGGTTCCCCATGAAATACTCGTAGATACGCTGCCGATGCGTGCAGACTCACTGATCGGATCAGGCATGCTGTCCCTGCAGGGATCTTGTTGTGGGCAACTATCGCAAGTAAAACAGCAAAACCGACAGCTGCGCTCTAAAAACAGATGACAATGGTTATCAGCTTGCCGTGCCAGCAGTGAGACTGATGCCGCCTTGTATCGTGGAAGATCCGCCCCGACATTTTCAACGCTTTCGTTTTGACAGGGAACACCGGAACACCTGCTGCTATTCTTACTTCTGCCTTGCCGCAGTGTCTACATCTCTCACGGCCAGGCAGACGTATTTACCGTGCACGAGACTCTGTTGGATGCTCGGATCTCCGTTACACCCTGCGACCAAGGCGAATCGAAGCACTCTGAATTCCTTCAAATAGCAGCACGTCGACTCTCCTCTCTCTTCCTTTTGTAGTGCTTAGCGCGAGTCTTCCGACCTCTACATCCCCTCATCCCCTCTCTCAAACTCCAACAACGAAGATCTATCCAAAACATGTCTAGCGGACTACCTCTATCGACTTCAGACATGGAAGGACTATCTATGACTACGCTCAAAGAGCTCCATAATCTGGCGACTCAGCAAATCTCTACGACAACGGTGGCTTTCTTTCGTGAGTAGCCCTACACGTCTACCTTTTGGCCAAGAGCGAAACCTAAATATCATTTTTTGTGCGCTTGCAGCTACTGCTATGGTCGTTTACATTGCAATCCTTTATTTCTCGGCCAAAACGACCGAATGCGTCTTCAGCCGGTGCAGTCGCAAGTACAACGACATGTCATTTGCGAATCGACGCACGAGCGTTATCTACATCCTCAACATCTTCTACACAACGGTCGCTCTGGCCTTACAGCTAGCCGGCAGCCCTGCAATGAGGCAAGAATACACCAAAACCGGAACAGACTGCATCATAGTAGCATCTGTCATCGTCTCTGGGCTGTATCTCTTCGAAATCATCTACAGAGACTCTATGCGATGGCCTATGCTGGCTCATCACTTCAGTACGCTCTTCGCCATTATTTTTGTGAATTCCGCCTTGTACAAGACTTGGCAGTGAGTCTTCGTGGCCATCCGATCCCCCTCAACATGATTTAGAACTCATCCTGGTTTAACAGCCCCGCACTCATCGTGACCGGTCTATGCTGGCTGTTCCAAGCAACGACCGAACAATCCATCTTCGCGGCTTTGCTTATGTGTCAGTACACCGGTGCATATATTCTACAATAAAACGAAAGCTTACCGTCCACGCACTTCCAGATCGACTGAAATGCCAGCCAAAGAGCCTCGTAGCAGCTCTACGCTTCGCTGCCATCCAATCCTTGTACGTTAAGCATTTCCATTCACAAAGTCACTATCGCTGATTGACTTGCTGTCTACTCAGCATCCCAAAATTCGTCTTCGCCATCTATCTTCTGATCTGGTGGGGAGAAAAGCAGATGCACAACAAAGAACCTATGGACATCGCCTTCAGCGTCGTTCTCTTCATCGCGATCGCATGTCTTCAAGTCACCCAAGTGTACGGCAGCTGGGTTGTCTGGTGCATCGCTACAAAAGTCAAGCGCGATGCAATCGCTCAGACCATGTCGATTGACGATATGGAGAAATCGCAGAATACGATGGCGGAAGCTGTTTCGGGACTTCCTCGTTTCTTGAATGAATCATCAAGGTCAAGCTCAGGGGCGACAAGCACGACCTGCGCTGAAGAAGAATGCAAACGGTCTGAAGAAGACGAGATCAAGCGAGCTACCGCTTGTTGAATGTTTCTCCCAGGCCAATCAAGCAGCATACATCATCCACTCTCCAGTCGTTCGTGCATTATAGCTATATCATAGATGTATTTTCGTGGGTGTACAGACGTGTTCGGAATATTGCATTTTGTACCAAAAAACGCGTCGCATTGAGCTTCCTCTTGGCTTTTCTGGCTTGTGCGAAGTCATTCGCTACCTCCCTCTTGTTTACAAAGCTTCCAGTCAGTGTTGGCTGGATATGAGATGCCTTCAGGCCCGGCTTATAAGTTAGCCTTTCGACCTGACGACGACTCCATCCCAGCTTGAGAGCCCAGAGCAGGGAACATTGAAGGATGGTGAGCGTGCACACACGCTGTACTTGTATCGTGGCAGGTCAGCTGAAGCAGTCCATGCTCGGTTCAGTCGACAATAGATCAACGTCGCCGGACAGCAGCCTTTCAGCAACGCGCCATCAGCGGGAAAGCACCAAAAGGCAAGCCCACAGCGGTCGTCAAGTCCAACTCTACGATCTCGAGATATGCAGTCATTGCGCTCGCGTTCGTCCTGCTTGGCGGTGGTGAGTATAACACAGACAAAACGGAGCGCGAGCTTGCTGGGGGACGCTGTGATGGGCTAAGAATGATTGTTGTGGTGCACAGTCTTCTTCGAGCTCGCAAGGTTGATCTTCCTGTAGACTGGGTATATCATAAGGTCAGGTCAAATCCTCAGGACAGGTTTCAAATAGCAGCAAGAGACAGGCAAGGACATTGAAGTAGAGTAGCTGTTATCGGTTGGCACCTGTCTGCTTGTACAACAGGAAGAACAAGAGCAATTCTTCATCCTTCACGCGTCTCACGTGGGGAAACAGGACTTGGCTCTCCCATAAACCTCTAGCTATATTTTCTTCCCTTGTCTATTCTAGATCATCAACGTTGATAGGGATGTTATCAGCTGCGGTAATAGTGCTCGAAGGTTTCCAGACCATGCAGATATTGTCTTCTGACGTGGTAGATAGTGTCCAGCTATCTGAGGGAGACCATGAGAAATCAGAAGGACGTGATGTCAGTCCTCCATGCATGAATAATAGTTCTGGAGGACCGTCTTCGATATCTAGAAATAAACAAGTCGTTTAGCTCTCAACTCGATGCAGAAGAGAATGAATGGGAAAGGAGAAGACGCACCCTCTGGAGTCTGCTCGAGACCGATTCGACTGATGTCCCATAGCATGATCCTCCTATCTGAAGAAGAGGATGCAAAGATAGTCTCGTTGTGCGGCGACCACGCGACTTGAAGCACTTCATCTTGATGATGCACAAATGTGTGGAGCTTGTGTTTGAGATTACGTGTGTCCCATAGCGCTACGGTCTGCATAATTCAGATACAGTTTAGTGGGGTTAAGAGAGGGAAAGAGAAGAGGAAAGGGACACACCTTGTCGGCTGAGCCGGTGATGAGGTGATTAGGCGAACTTGGAGAGAAAGCCACACAGTTGACTTCTGCATTGTGTGCTTCGATCTTGCTCGTAGGCTGATTGCCGGACGAGCCACTGCCTCTTGTGTCCCATCTGTAATCCAAGTATCAGCTAATTCCAAGCGATGTCCCACAAGAGTATTGCAGCTCACAGCATAAGCATCATATCGTCCGCCACACTTGCAAAGACATTGTCTGCTTCAGGATGCCATGCCACATCCTCTACGACACTGCTGTGTCCTCTGTATATCCTTAGAGGCTCCAGAACAGAGTTGCTCTTGCTGTAAGCCTTGATGTCCCAGTGACAGACGGTTGTGTCTTCTGAAGCTGAAAGGAGATGACCTTCTCCAGCTGTCGTAGCGTTCCATGCTAGTCCATATCTGCAAGAACATCGTAATATTTGTCAATTTGGAAGTAAGATGAAGGAAAACGACAAACCCTTCTTTCGTGTGTCCATTCAATGTAATGTCAGGCTTGGGCTTATCGTCGTCGGCCTTTGGCTGCGTTGGGTGCTTTGTTCTATCGAAAACATGCACTTGTCCAGAGGCCGTTTTCGTCGCTATTAAATCGCAGTTCTGGGGCATGTATCTCGCGCGGTTGACTTCCCCATCATGGACAATACTCTGTTGAATCTTGATTCGTGGTTGTGTATCGTTGTATTCGCCTATTTCTCCACGGCTCGCGTCGTACTTATCTTGTTGCTTGTCGGCGTTGGTGAATCCTGGTTTGGGCAAGCGCACACTGGCGATGTGTAGAAAGTTGCGTTCGCTGCCTGAAGTGTGTGTACCTAGGATCATGCGATGGACCGTATAGTCTTTGTCGGCCGGGCTGCCGTTTTGACACACAGTCAGTGTCAGGCGTCTGATGGGATGTGTTATGGATCAGTGATATAGCAACACACGTCTCCTTGTCGGGAAGCCATTGTACGGTCAGCGAAGGCCAATCTAGCGCGTGGGTGATGACCAGATCATAGAGAAAGGGCGAGTTCTTCTTCCAGATCTGTTGTCCACAGCATTATACAGACATTAGGTCGTGCTGTTTCGCCTTGAATTGGGTCATCTCGCCTTGTATTCCTCGTTGATGACCTGAATTTGTGCCAGGCCAGCAAGAACATTCAAGGGTCAGCCAGCTGTAATACCTTAAGAGTGTATATTACTCTACCTTGTTGAGCTGTGCTGTTTCAAGGTCTTCTGCCATGGTGATTTAACACTTGTTAACTGAGACTTGAATCGAATCAATCAAAAGCAGAAAGAGCATTCAACGCGCGCGTCGCTCTGCCTGCTTCAAGCTGATTCCTTAGGCGGTCAAACCATGGCCCCTTTGCGACGACGAGCAAAGCAGGAGCAACAGCAACAGCAGGGAGCAGCGACTACCGCCAAAGGCAGACAGCAGCGAGCGGGAAGAGCCAGCAAATCCGCTGGAAACAGCGACAAGAACGGAGGACAGGAGTCAGAGGACGAGTGCGTCTGAAATATCAGACAGTCTGTGAAATGATTGCTAATGGATCATTGTAGTACTCCTGCCTACAACATCGTCAGCATATGCATGCAATTCTCCGGCGACTACGACAAGAAACACCGCTCAAAAGCTGGAAAACTGGTAGAAGAAGCAAAGAAGACAGCAGATGAATACATTAAAAGCATAGAAGATGCTCTGCTTGCTCAGGAGAAGGATCTGTGAGCCCAATTCAGCACTATGGGCTCTGTGTTTGGACGAGCTTGACGCGTTGATTTGCAAGGTCCGACACGTATGATACGTTCGTGCGAGCTACGACAGCAGATCTGGAAGAGAGACAGCAAATACTCAAACAGCTATCAGACAATTACGCCGAGCTGGAGGTGCGCGGCACAAAGCACAATAAGCAGTGCCAGATGGCCCCTGACTGCGCTCTGTGTGATCCAGAACATGCGACACACTCTGGCAGAACGATGTCTGGCATACGACAAGAAGCGCTATGTTGGCGTTACGCAGCACATCGAAAAGGCCGAGAAAGAGACGTCTGGTGAGTCCTATTTCCTTTGATCCTAACCAACCTTTCCTGGCTCGCCTCTCACTCTTCTTCGTCTTCTTCTTCTTTCTCTTTTCTTTGCATTGACGAGACTCCAGTCTTCGCTTCTCTGCATTTCGTATTTTCGGCTAACCATTAGAACTGATCCGTTTCTTCGACTGATCTCATTCATGCTGAAATACCTGACTAATATAAATTTGGATCTTTCACTCTTTCACAATCTCACACTATAAAAATGGAATATAAAAGCCGCCAACAAACAAGTCTTGCACGCCGTCTATTCGCGAAAAACAGCTTTCAAAACGCGTAATATCGCTACGAACCGAAGGATCCCTCTAGGCCGTGGACATATCAATGCACAGAGGGCCTAACTCAAGGATCAGACTAGCTTTTTCTGTATCACCCAAGTCGTAATACTCTGTCGCAGAATCAGGATCAAATCAGTAGAAGCAGTGAAAGCAGCAGGCGCAGTCAAGTTAGCAGTGATAGTGTAGCAGAACGAGAGATGGACAGCTAGCTTGCAGAATGAAAGAAACCCGTTCCTGTACCTGAGTTTGACCTCTGTAATTATCGCGCCGCATCGCTTGCTTGGCTTTCCACGACTTCGCTTACTTCAAGCATTGTTTCACTCGCACGCCATCAACATAGGCAGCCGCATCATGGTTCTTTGACAGACGCATAGGCCTCACAACTCATTTCAGATCGCACGCTCGCTCGCTGGCCGGGCCGCTTCATCTAGACCTAGCAAAGGAGCTGCGCGTACACAACATAGCGAGATATATCTAGACTGAGACTAGAACACTACGATGGCCGCCTCAGACGGCACCGAGTCCATCACTTCTACAGCTGCCAATTCCCGCTGGAACACTTTACGCCCGACCGCCCGGTTCAGGGATTCAGAAGGACGATTCAGTAATATCCCAAACCCTCCTGCTTTGACAAAGAGGCACTTGTCGTATACGGCCCTTGCGACCAGGGATCTCGATAGAGCTGATGTATGGGGTATCATCCATCGGAGTGCGTACAATCAGCTTCATTTCACCAAAGAGGTGGCATACTGACTGTTCTAGCTGCGCGCAGTCAGAAGAGACGTGAAGGTGCGCATACGAGTACTCGCAATGCTTGGCGATCTGAAGACTGACATGAATTATAGAAATGTATAGAAACGGCTCTTACATACGAGCAAATCAACTCTCCAAAGATCGTATTCAGCGTCATGCGGCCGCTCCAAAATGCATACATGAAGCTCAATTCGCCTTGTACAAGTACGCTCTTTCCGACATCTCTGGCTACTGAACACAGCTAATGTGCGAGAGCAGTTTATGCATTACTACTCAACAGAGTATATTTCAATACTCAACAGTACACACTGTCCTCTTTGTCCGTGAACAACACACGCGCGATGGTGTGTGAGATCCTGGCCATCAAGATTCTCCGGCAGCTTTTTGAAGACGATACTTCCGAGAACGGCGTCTTCCGACTATGCATACTCCTCGCAACTTCTTTCTCCCCTTTTCAAGGCGCTCCAAAGTGGGCTTTACCGGAATACATAACGCACGATTCGACGAGTTCGGATAATCGCAAAGCGTCCATGTCAGCGTTGGAACTTGCGATAGTCTGCGAAGCGAAGAGGTTCATCCGAGCTGTCCCTACGCAAAAAGTCATCACGAGTATATGGACGGGTCGGATCGTCTACTCTTCAGTCAGTCTGAGGTATCTCATCAAGGATCAATACAAGAAAAGACCCATCATGAAATACGATTACAAGAACGCACCGTTATTGGATCATTATAGGTTACGAGTACCGAGGATCAGAGCGGCTCTCGAATGGTCGCATTTCGCGGTCCTCTTTGTCGCTTATCTAGTCATCCTGAGGACTATGCAGCCGCATAGAATGAATGCATACGAGATCTTCTGGATCATCTACGGATTCGGGTTCGTTCTGGACAAATGTATGTCCTTCTTCACTTCAGACGCTCTTCACTAGCATACTTACGCAATTTTTCTAGTCGCAAGCTTGATGGAACTTGGCTGGACCATCTTTTCCTCAAATCTATGGTATGCAATCCCGTGCTTTGCTGTACAGGGCCCATCTTAAGCATTTTTCTGGATATACAGGAACGGATTGGATTTCATTTTTGTATTGATGTTTGTGATATACCTGCCTCTTCGAATCATCGGTCTACGAGCCGACCAGGAGACAGCAGCGCGAGAAGCCTTGAGCATACTAAGTAAGCATCCTACCTCCCTTTTCAAGCTCAATCGCTAAAGTATGTCACAGCGTGTGCCGGATGTGTCCTCTTCCCTCGCTTCGCATTCGTAACGCTATCCGACAACTTACTCATCCTCTCCATCCGATCAATGCTTTCGCAATTCACGAAGCTTATGATTTTGGCTATTTGGTGTTTCGCTGGCTTCTTCGTCGCTTTCGTTACGCTTGGTGAAGGCAAGTACAAGAGCTGGGAGATCATACAGTGGATGGTGAGCCATATTTGACTGTGCTATGTCAATCCCGTTTACCTGACTCGTCCTTTGGCTTGCCTCGCTAGGTGTGGATCTGGTGAGTTTCTTCATTCATTTCTTCCTCTTCTTCTCTCTGATCATTCATATACGCAGGTTCGGCTTGGATTCGACTGGCATGCAGAAATCCACTCACCTGCACAATTGGCTAGGACCTGCATTGATGGTGATTTACGCGTGTCTATCAAGCACTCTGCTTCTTACTGTCTTGGTATCGATCCTTGGACACACCTTCAATGCCATCAACAATGACGCCATCGCAGAACAGATGTACAGGAAAGCAGTTTCGACTTTCCAGGGCGTCAAATCTGATGGTGCGTGTCTTGTCTTGATGCCTATCTCAAAGTAGACTAACGACGGGGCATACTTGCAGGCATTTTCAGCTTCCAGCCGCCGGTGAACATCCTGGCGTTGCTCATTCTCTGGCCAGCCCGCTTCTTCATGGACGCGCACCACTATCACCAAACCATAGTCTTCTGTGCACGCGTCTCCAATGCTCCTCTGCTACTAGTTATCAGGCTAGTCGAGCGGTACTTCCTCTTTCCCGATCCTGAAGAGAGGCCTTTATGGAAACGATTATTGCCTTTCGACTTGCAAAGCTCAAGATTACACCTGGATGATATCTTCGATAATGAAGATGACATCGATGATGATTCGCTGCCTGTTGGAGCATTCAATATCCACGATGGATTGATGACGCCTGATCCGGAAAGAGAAAGGGATATGTCGCCTATGCGGCCAACGCAACATTTGAAACATGCATCTCCATCACATATGGACCGCGAGCATGAACGAGAGCGGGAGAGGAAAGAAGATAAGCGTCGACGAGCTATGAGCATGTCAGACTGGGGTGCCTCGACCCAACGATCGGATGCAAGTACGATCAAAGCAAGACCTGCTATTCTGTCGAAGCTGTATGCTGCAAAGAGGGAATATACGTGGCCTCCTGTCCAGCAACAGAACGACGAAGAGAATGAGGCTATCAAGGATCGATTGGAAAGGATAGAGGAGGGCCAGAAGCGCATTGAGGAAGCGCTCAAAGGACTTGGTGGAGGGGATGATGATTGACGTAGTGCATTGAATGTAGCTCGCATAGTAGATGTATCGCAAGTCTTGCACGGTTGGGAAAGTGATTTGTGTGGCAGTATCGCAACCATATGCTAGCTTTCGAGCCTGCAAAGTCATTGTGGCCGACTCCCTCCATGCCTGCAGGGCCTTGCACTTCTCACAGGCTACCCTTATCCTGCAAGTTCGGCCGGGCGATGTCCCGTTTCCTACAGTCTCCGAAATTTCTTGGCCGGGCGCACAGATCTGCCGTGAACTTCGCTGACGGAAATGTAGGTGGTCGCGACGTTATATGAAGCGCTGCAGTCGTTCGTAAGGTCGGTGCGCTCTCAGTCTGCTCCTGTGGCTGATTCAGCATGTCCGTTATGCGGAGATCCTGCCAGCTCCATGACCTCTTCCTTCCATCTGACATCTCTCTGCAGCGTTCTAGCGAGTGTCACATCCTCAGCTGGGATTCCATAAAGCTTGACGATGTTCTGCATGTTGACGACTTTGCATAAACAAGAATAGCACAGCCCTATATCTGTAAGATCAAAAGAGTCGGGAAGGGTATGGCCTTCGAGTGGTTGGCGACTATAGGCTGGAAGTTGCATTGTTTCGAGAAGGCAGCAACACTTGAAGAAGCGAAGCTATCAGCTGAGATCCTCTCAGCGGTCTCGTCAGGCATCCATACGTACTGAGCTGATCGTAGCAGGTTGGCTGACTAAATTGATCTGATGTGTTTGATCCGCGTGTCCGTTCGCTTGACGCACCCGATAAACGATCGTGATCTCGAAGTGGTGCGCAGCTTGAATGGGCGTTTTACTTCGATAATGAGTCGTTTGCGTGACAGTCTGGGGTCACCGGAACATAAATAAGCTCCTGCAGGCCCCTAAAAGCAAGAAAATTACCGTATCTCTGGGCAGCCGGATCTGCTGCACGTATTCATAAGAGCTTCCCTGTGGAATACTGATGTTCTTCCCTTGTGAGTGGTTCAGCAGACTCCATATTCGAACACTGTTCTTAGGCCGCTGTATCTCGCCATCTCTCTCAAGCTCAAACGATTGTACCAAGTCGACTGTGATGTTGGAAAGAATAATGCTTGAAGAAGTTTGTGGAATGCCTAAAGAGAGCGTCATATAGCCTGAAATGAGCAGGTAGCGGCTTGCGAGCTGTAATCGCCATGGGCCGAGGTGGCTATCTAGACTTTCGCTCTCAAAGGCGAATGGGTCCGGTATACCACTCTCGCCCGAGTTGGCGGCTGTAACATCGACGGTCATCAGCCAATTGGCGTGGAACGTCGGATTGAGAAGATATCGGCTTACAAATCAGGACAGGCTCTTCATGTATCAGATCCTTTCCAAGCAGACCACAGCGAGGAGCGGTGATGCGCAACGTATGAAATATCCTGCCATACTGGCACTTTGTAAAGGTAGCCGCATCAGAGGGGATATGGAGCGAGAAAGGGAAGCTGTTCAGGATTGCGGTAGCTTTCAGATCCGTGGACTGGCTCTGCTTGGTGAACGAGCGGTCTTACGTGTACGACCCAGCTTGAAGCAGAGCATCTATCTGAAGGTCTTGCGATACATCCAGGACGCGCCAAGTCGAATATTTACCGTTCATAGCGAGGTTGCAGATGCCAACCTAGAGCCAATGAGGGAGTTAAGAGCAGAATGAGTCTCCACAGGTCGCTGTCTCACGATTTCGACGGCGATACGATCAATCTTCTTGGGCACATCCAGCTCCAGCAGGACTTTTCCTTGGAAAGTGGTTGACGACGCCTGCGCTTTGGCGGGAGATAGCATAATGAGGTCGCTCTGATATTTCGCAGACAGCTTGCATTGCGACTTGAGTAGCTTCATGGTCGGCAGTCATCGCGCAGTCAGGTCACGCTCATTTGAACAAGCTTGGAACAACGAAAGATTGACATTTTGGAAAACAAGAGCGTAATGGTCAGAAAACACATGTTGACGCTACACTTTCATTTGCCGAACGCGGGCCCGGACTGATATCGAAGAAGGCCAGGCCAGATTGACGTCGACCTTCGCATGTCTCGATGAGCTGCTTGAATGTTGGTAAACAAGACTATACTATCCATTCAAGACACTGCGCTTGTCCTGCCTGCTTGCTCCATCGAAGCCTCCCACTTTGCCATTTTCGGCTGTCGCGAAACTGAGTTGGGCGAAGAGAACAACTGGAGTCTGGCAGCGAACCAACCCATTTCGAACGGCCTTCTACGACAGCAAGACTACCTATCTGACAGTTTGATCCAACAATGCATCTCGCGTACATCCTGCTGGCCATTCTGCCGGCCCTCATTCAGGCCCATGGAGGTCACAGTAGCGACGACTCGAACGACGCAGAAGAGGGCGGCGGATGGCATGCTCGACATATGGCTGAAGAGCGTTAGTCGGATTAGACCTACTGCGACTAGCTTGCGCACGAAACTGACTGACCCTTCTCGACCTTCGCACAGATCACATTGACGCGTGCGTTTGGCTCTGAAGACTCGCAGCACGGCGAGCTTGACTGACCGTATTCCTTATTTGTGTGTGCACGTATAGCTTTGACCTAGGTGAGTCTTTATGTCTTCCCAAGGTAGTCGGTCTGACCGGCCTATTTGTCCTCAGAATCCTTCTTCAAACTGCACGACTTGAATCAAGATGGTATCTTAGATCACAGTGAATTATCAGCAATCTATGGCTTACACCACGAGACATCACGCGAGAAGAGCCAGGATGAGGAACAGCACAAGCGGAAATCAGAAGAGATCATGTCCAAAGTCCTCTCCATCTTGGATCAGAATGGTGATGGCTTAGTTACAAAGACAGAATTCGTGTCTGCTGGAGAGAAGGGCTTGCCTGAGTTCTCGCATCACGAGGGTCTGGGACATCACTATGATTCCGAGGGAGAGTACTTCTTGGTAAGTCGCATTCCGGTGCATCACGCAAAGCAGGAACCAAAATCTGACGTGAATGACAGCACCACGAGGAGATGTATCACAACACGCCCGAGACGCAAACTGAGGAGAGCTACAACCATCCCGAAGACATTGCTCATTTCGAGCATCACGAGGACATTGAGCGTCAAGAAGAGGACAAAGCGCGTAAAGCTCAAGGTTTACCAGCTACTAACCCGGACATCCCTCTCGACGATCAGACGGCTCAGCCGGACCACGATGAGATTGAAGCGAAGCTTGCGGCTAAAGAAGCAGGCCAGCAAGTTCTCGGTGGCTCGACTTCGAATAATGTTGTCGATAACGATAAGGAAGAAGCTGCACGTCAAGCTAGATCCCAAGCAAACAAAGAAGCGTCGGAGAAATACACGTTCAGTAAGCAGAAACAGGAAGCGAAAGCGAGAGGCGCGTGGGGAGAGAATGGAGAGGGATTCAAGAAGCCGAAAGATAAAGTCGACAGACTGCGAGATAGGATCCCGTACAAGTATCGAGTCAGAAGTTCCTTCTTTGGCGACTTCTAATGCTTTAATCAGTTTTGTTAGACCGTCTCTTGCAGACCTAGTCTTGCAAGCAAATCTTGAGTATATCTTCGAGACGCACTGCTGGATCAGTTTTCCGCATGTCCGTGGCACCCGTTGTAGCTGTTTTCGCTTATTCTCATTCTCGCAATAACAACTCTCTTGTTCATTACTTACATTAATCAGTAACATACTTTTGTTCATGTAACGCTGTTATAGACGACAACACGCGCAGACTACTTCTTGCGATTGCACTCTCGTGAGCACAGCCACGCCTTGGCAGAGAACGCAGCACTTCATCTTCTTAAGCGATGTGCGTATGCGAGGAGGACATCGCATGCATGTGATCCTCCCTTTGCCGCCCCCGAAGGCAGCAGCTTCATGCATCTAGGGCAAGCCAGTCTTCAGGTGCCATCCCATCTTCTAGCATATCATCGTATTCATCTTCTTCGCGTGGTTGTAAATCATAGTAGCCGGGCGCTCCATAAACAGCTTGATTTTGGCCAGCTGACGGTGCCCACATGTCCGAGTACTCTGAAAAGCCCGAGCCGGCCTGACGATATTCAGGGTTCAATTTGATAAGAGTTTCGGTATAGTTCTGAAAAAGATATAATTTGTAAGCGGCATGCCAGCAGGTGTGACATTTACCGGACAAACTTACGAGTTTTTCAGCGCCGATGAGCTCTTCATATCGCTGTTTGCGTTGAAAGGGCGTCAGATGGCAGAAGTTTTCTAGCGATCCGAGCTCTTGGATGATAGTATGAGCAGTAAGCAAGCTCATCGGAAAATCCGCAAAAGCTTCGGGCAGCTAGCGGCAATGTAAGCAAATACGTTAGCCGTGACAATGCTGTAAGTAGGAGCTTGACCTACAGCGTTGAAGTCGGCGATCATGGGATCGCAAGCATACTGCCCATTAATCTTTGAGCGGACTATTCTGGCGAGTTCTAAGGCTGAAACGGCGAGGAGGACCTCGACTTTACTATTGCGGGCTTGTGACGAAGGAGCACGCAGCTTCGCAGCGATGGACTGCTTCAGCGTTTGTAGAGCGTATTTGATTCGCGTGTTCATGGGATCAGGTGCAGGTTCGCCAGTAACAGGATTCGGCGACTCGAAAGCTTCGAGAATAAGGTAGACGTGATCGAATCTTCCCGCTATAGCGCTGATAGCTTCTTCGATAAGGTGATTATAGCTTCCACTCTGAATGTCGGTGGATGAGTAACAGATGTTGCATCTAAGGCCCAACAAGCTGAGCTTGAAGAATATGCATGCCGCTCGCGGCGCTAAGATCAAATCGGGCACTTCGATGATCGTTTCGAATGCTCCGTCTCTGGTTTCCGTAAGCCTTCTTCGTAAATATTCGAGATCCTCTTCCACGCGATGAGCATAGTTTATCTTGATATTCAGCTTTGCTAGAGCTGTTTGGACTAGCACATTCTGGAGAAGTCTGTCTGAAGCAAAGCAGTATAGATTCGGTAGGTTGCATATTTCCGGTGAACTGCTACTTGTGAAGTCGGCTAAGCCAGGAGCGCTGGCATCGAGAGGCAAAGGCGCGTTCATGAGGCCAGTACCGGCCGTGCTTGTGATCATTTGAACATCTTGTGCGGCCTGCATAGCTGGGCCTGATTCGATTGGAGAAGGAGCCGGTACCGGCTTTGGTGATTTCTTGGGCTTAACGAGATCTGTTCGGCCGCGGAGGGCGAGATATTCGTGCATTTTATCGGCGCCTGAGATCGCATTGGGCTGTAACGAGGGTCTCCGGCTTGAACTTGGCTGTTTACGCTGGCGCTCCCAAGCCAGGCTGTTGATATCTGGCAAATTGGCTTGATATTGGGTTTGACTTTGCATGGGCGTCACTTGAGACGGTGTAGGTTGAGAGGGAATGATAGAGTCCTGGGAGTAGGAAGCTATTTGTGATTGTGGCCAGTGAGCAGGTAGCTCGATGTAAGCCTGGCTATGGAACGGCTTTCGGAATACAGGTGTGCTCGAAGGTGACGAGTCTGGGTTCGACTGCTCTCCTTTAGCTTGCGATCTGGAAGATTGCGGATCGAGTAATGCAAGCGCGCGAGACTTTCGGTTGGAAGGCTATCTCGACCAGTCAGCTCATTTTATGAGACGCTCGAAGCGAATATCTTACTATAGGTTGAGATGGAGTGGTCATGACTTGAAGTATTGCAGTCGGCTTTGACACGCTCTGGCCGGTCTTTACCGCTCGCGGTGTTCCCTGGATGTGATTGACTCCCTTTGCTGAGACTGGCTTACTGCTCGTAGCAGGTTTTGTCAGTGGTTCCGGAGGCTCATAGCCAGGACCGCTCGATTCTGCAGGGACCTTGGCGTTACGAAGAAGCGGTGTATCTCCCTTGGGTTTAGCGCGTGTGGGCGGAGCCCCCGCATGCTCTATAGGCAAAAGCTTCGTAGACTCTGGCTGATTAGGTACTTGCTTGGTTACAGGTGGCTCTTGCTGCATCTTGACTGCCACAGCAGAAGCAGATTCTTCGCTTTCTGGGATTATAGGCATTCTGGGGTGTATCTCTGGTTCGGTCTGCTGACTGAATGACTTGATGTCGCTCTGTTGACTCTGACTGGATATCAATTCATCGATTTCGTCTTCTTCGTCATCGTAAACAGCTTTCTGAAACGCTGCCATTCTTTCGGGAGTAACGCCCGCACAGCTTGGCGATTCGTCCATGGCAATATCTTCAAAAGAATTAGGGTCGATATCGGCCAACATTTGATTTGCATTCGGCCTGTCGGTAGCAAGGTCATGAATCCTTTTCGCTATCAAGGGTGAAATAGCGTGTCCGCACAGTGTGATATTCAGCAGGGTGAGATCGTTGTGCGGCTTTATTCTGCTGATTGCGTCAGAGTAAGCTTCTGGTGTTTTTATCAGATCTTCTTCGGAGCTTGGATGCATGTGAGGCGAGGACAGCACAGGAGCTATAGACATATTAGATAAACGCATTGGAACAAGCACGGCAAGTGGGCTTATCGACTTACTGCTAACTCTCATAACCTCCAGTGGATCCCCTCCGAGACTCTCTCTTTGCAACGTAGAAATAACCTGCGAACTCTCAGGTATACTAAGTTGTGCCAGGAAGGGCACCGTATTCGCATCGGATAGTTCATCCATGTCACGTCGAGCCTTCTTGTGCGCCCTATCGATGAGGTCTTTCATGCTGATCAATCAAGTCAGCCTTGATCACAAGGTGTTGGACTGCCGGCGTACTTGGCATCATCCGTGAAACTTGGTCGCCTCTTTCGTGATTGCCTTTCCATCAACGGGATATCTACTCCGATAGTCAGTGCTGAGTCCCAGTCGATCTTGCTAATATACCTATATGCATGTGGTCTCCAGGTTCCGCTTGGCCAGAGCTCATGACGGATGGGAAGGCCTGCGCGGCGCTGGGTGGTGATACAGGGGACAGAGACAACCGTTGATGATTCTCTAGATGATCGAAGTCCTTATTCAGTAGATATTGATACTCATTCAGGCGATCAAGACATACGCCATTTATCGAATTGGGAGAGCGGAACGATGGGAGTGCAGAACGCGTGCTCTGTCGAAGGCTCCTGAACATGTTCATGGAGTAGCGTCTTTATCGCCTCTTCTTCTGAGTGACCGGCATCAAGCGCGACAATGGGAAAGCGGGGTGGTCTAGCTAGAAGAGGTGGAGTTGCCGCTCGCGGAAACTGGGGCGGATTGTCATTGATGAATGCAAAAGATCAAGAAAGAGGCGGCCAACCGTTTCCAGCTTTTCGTCGACCATGTTTAGATCGTCTCCCGGCGCGTTCTCCATCGCGGTGACTAGTCCCTTGCTCGCTTCAAGTACTTTCTTCTACGGTCGGAATCAGTACTTTTCGTTTTATCAGCGACTGAGCCAGACTGCCTACCGTTGCGGACAGCTTGAGGCTCAGACATTCGTCGATCGTTTTCATCTCTGGCTCATCGAGCTCGGCCTCCCTCTCCGGCTTCACTTGTTCGACGACAGAGTTGATATTATGTTTGTAAGGTAGGTTCTGCAAGGCCTTAGAGCCGTCCAGTATTTGGTCACGCTCGCGAGGCAGAAGTAGAGCATCTTGACCTTCCAACAGCATTGCAGGCTGTTCTAGATCTGTAAAGTGTGTAAGATACATTGCTCTACCTGTAGAATTCGCTCAAAAGCGACGGACCTTCGACGAGCATCGGTAGACCGTTGGCGCGTCCTTGCAGCAATTCCCGAACGTCAAGGCGCGCCGTAGCAGGAGGAGACAGTCTGGCATCTGCTATTTGCTTGTGTGGGCTAGCACTGTGCTTCGTGCTATCGATGATCCGCGAGAGCAGCTCTTTCTGCTGCATTGTGGGCGATTTGTCATTGTTTTCTTCGACCGCCGCCGGCGCGATTGCAGCGATAGCTCTCGAGGGCACATCTTGCAGCGCATTGGCATCTACCAATCCAATGTCTGCGAGGTATTCCTGGGTTGTCCGAGGGGACGGCATCTCGAAGCAACGCGAAGTCGGTCAGAGCCGAAAAAGCTCAATCATACTTGTCTTAAAATCATGGCGACGCGTACAACACTGGGTACACCATACCAAATATCGATTCAAGAGGATTGCGATTCGCCTGTATGCGCTGGAGATGCCCAGTATTGTTCACTGAAAATTGCGCGTCGGATGCGGTATGTATCGACTGGCCCTAGGCATTTATCAATTGATACATCTTGATATCCAACAGGGCTTAGGGATGGCAGTGCGGCTGGCATCTGTTGGCTTCCATGGAGTCAGTTTGTGCGCAAGGAACACAGAAGAAGCGGCTGATCGCGGCGAATGCAGAATGTGAAGAGTGAAGTGAGTCCTCCGCTTCGGATGAGGGATCTAGAGAACCAGACATTGCGAGGATATGATTGATGAGCAATTCAGAAATGAGTTGGAAACTTCAGAGGTGACGGTGGCCGCCTTTCGCTCTCATACGGTCAGTGTCCAGATGCGGCTCTGTCAGCTTCATGAAGACCACTTACGGTAGGTAGATCACATCACAAATTGTGTAAAATATCAGCGCAAAAGACGTGGAAGACCTAAAATGTGAAGTGTCCGCAGATTGGGCCTCATATACAGACGTTGCCGCTGTCGGAGTCTGGCCTTTGATGTGTTTTGTGGTACGTGTGGAGACATGCAGAGATCCCTTGTTGATCGTGAGATGCAAATCACTTGATTGCCTTTTAGATGCTCGATCATACCATTTCCGGAGGGGCTGGGAGGTTGCGAATATTTTCGAAGGTGCATATGTCAGCAGAGCAGGCAGGTGAGGTGTGAGATGACAAGACTTGTCAGGGAAGAGTTTCTGCGATGTTCGAGGCTTGTTCTCGTTTGTCCTGCTCGAGTAGGTTAGAGTTGGAAAGAAACAGATGTCGCAGGCAAGCGACCCCTTCGCGCAAGCGCTTGCAGAGCTGGTAGGCAGAGTCTCATGCAGTAACATAAAGTCAACCTTTCATTCATGAGCTTTGTTTTCAGCGAAAGTCTATTCCACAAGCTCCGACCGGTTATCGAGGCCGACTCATTGTGCAGTTTGCCCTCTGTGGGATGTAGGTTCTTCGAGCGTATGGAAGCTTGCATTGTTGATCGCTGATGTCGTGAGGCCAGTCTCTTCGCAGTCAGCGTAATCTTCGTCATTCTTCATTGCTGGTATGCCCGGCGACAGCGGCGCGAGATCTGGTTTGTGCGCCTGCAAAAGAGCACCAGCGTATCTGCGTCTGGACGGCACATCGTCTTCAATTCCATCCCCCTCGTGGCACTTCTTGCGGCTCTCGCTGCTGTTGGTAGGCCAGAGACAAACCTTCGCGCGCCCAAGTCCGCACTGAAAAAGTCAAATCACAGGGCAAGCTGGGAGCCGGTACAAGGGATGGTCCGACAATATCCAGCATAAGAGCTGGATGAATTCTACAATCGCATCATTCAGTCCGTGGCTAGTGGTACTCTTGCAAGCCTGGGTATTCACGTACGTTCACTGGATGCGCATAAATTGCAAAAGCTGATGCCATGGGTAGGGCTACCAATCTTCAAGCCACCTTTACCGCAAGGCGACATCTCAGCGCTGTCGCAGCGGGTATGGCAGCCTCGTGGGACCGGCCCTGGGTGAATAACCTGGTAAGAGTCTTCACAAGCTGAAATAATAGTCGCGCTCGCTGACTCACCTTGCCCAGGCTGTCGTTGGCTTCCCAGTCGCAATTATCTGCATCATAATACCACTGGTCGTGGTAGCCAATGCGAAACAGAATGCAGTCTTTGTGATCCTGGAACGCGCCGAAAAGTTGCTACAGGCAGCGTCTTCGGCACTCCGCAATGGCCAGACTCCCGATTTGAAAGCATTGTTGGATCTGCAACAGCAGCAGGGCCACGCTGCAAGAGTAAGCCTTGCCAAATATCAAATACTGCCTTGGAAGAGACACTTACCGATTGCGAGTACAGCTTGTGCAGAGCAGCCGCTACTGGATAACCATCGTGTGCGCCGTGGTGAGCGAGATCTCCTTGATGGCCAAGCCGGTATGGAGCCTCGTCTGACGTACTTGTCGCCCGTAGTGTATCGTCGCTGCAAGCATCATCACCCTGGTCAGTCAGACTGCCGTGACTGTCAGGCTGCTGAGAGGCTGAGCAAAATTTTGACCAACAGTTGAACGTATACACCTTGTTCTTGGTCGTCGTTCTCAGGCGTCACGTCAAAGCTGGACGCTCTCGCCGCTCCCTTGTCCAACAGTCTATCGCATTCACCCAGATCATCGAAGTGAAAGCCGAAGGAGGTCGGGAACCGGACGTGTCTTATTCCCGTGTAGGGGAAATTGCGTCTGGCACAACAATCGATCCAGTCTCCTCAAGTCAGCAACACAGTCGCTCAGGCGCGGTCAAGCAAGCTGGCGGTCTCAGCCAGAATGAGCTAGCACTAAGCCGCCTTGCCAGTGATCTGTCATATGCGGTACCATTGACGATCTTGATGGCTGTGGTCCTGGTAGTATGCGTTGGGATTATCGCGGGCAAGGGCGGAAATTTGGACAGTTGGGCGCTCGTAGAATTCGTAAGTTCCGCTATCACATCAGAGCAGGAGGGAGAATGAAGCTGAGCAGCCCTCGCGCAGACCACCGACAGTTTCGCCTACATATACCTGATCCTGACAACCGCCGTCGTCTCCTTCTTCCTCTTCAATTTGATCAAGGCGTGGAGATACAAGACAGAACCTGATCGTCCCGACTTTGTTTCCTTTTCCGATAAGAGGGCATCAGTGTTTGCAGTGGTGCTGGAACCAACCGCGAACGCAGAAGCCAAAGAGAAGGATGACTGTACAGGTATTACGGGATTGGAGGCGGACAGAGAATCAGGGCTGTCAGTGTGAACCGAAGTACCGTGTCCGCGAAGGTCAGCTTGATGTCGTTGTTATTATTAATCTAAGGGCCACGGAGGGGTTGTAAAGGCAGCATAGGGTGACACATAGATGTACTGCATGGACAAAAGCATTTTAGCATCCCTTGAGCTTTCTTTCATCAGACATCTCGAACATGTCTTTCACCAGACAACCGAAAGCTTCCTTTTGGTTTGACTGCCTCGAGCGCAAGGTGTCTCAGGCCGTTTCTCTCCTGAGGTGAGATGATGTCTCTCGAATCTTGCAGTTCTACAACAAGCGAAGGCACCGTGTATGCTTAGATCAGTGAGCGTATCACCAGTATCAGTCCTCCCGGAAATCTACGCGCTATAAGCGCGCTATGTATCGACAGACAATTCAGCAAAGCGGAGACTGTCTTCCAGTCATTTCTCACCTTTTGGGTGGGATGCAAGTCCAGCATTTCCATATCTCCCAGTTCCGTCTCGACACCCACATCTTCTTCTCCTCTTTCAGCCTCCGTCATTTCCCCTTCATGACGCATATAATGCTTTTGTTTCCTGTAGATGAAGAGAGTCAGTGGACACAAAATGTAAATCGCCGTGATGCTGGACTCGCCTCTGCTGCCTCTTGTTATCAGGTACACCGGGACCATGTACGTGCTCGTGCGGCAGATGCACTCGCACAGCTCCAAGCTTGCCTAATGTCTCGGCAGTCACCAAAAGAGCCAGTACCCCGGCTATAAGTCCCATGAAGCCCAAAGTCTGGTCAATACCGAATAGAGGAGTAACAGCGATGAAGGCAGCTGCAACGAAGCGAAGCCCCAGCCGCACACTGCGGGGTAAGATTCCGGAACGATGGCTGTCTAGACTTCTGTGGCAGACACCAAGTAAGGCGATAGACAGCAGACATGCTGCGATTCCTCCAGCAAAGTACCAGCGAATACCGTTGGTAGCATCTTCCTCGGGTATGAGAATGGTCAATGAGCCAGAAAAGAGTGTAAGACCAGCTGTGAGAGGGAAATGGAGCTGGGTGTAGGTCGTGTTGGCAAACCAGTGTCGGCGGAGACCGTGAAGGAAAGTGCGGGAGCTGTCCTGATCGAAGTAAAGCCAGATCTGTAGCAGTATACAAGTCAGTACATGGGCGCGTTACATATGTGCAAAATAGACTACTGACCAGGGAGAATGTAATCATGATGCTCAAAGCTGAACGGCCATATTCGCTGGGTAGGAAGATGCTGTAAGACTGAAGACAAGATAGTTATGTTTATATGACTTACCTATGAGGCCCGAACTGTCTCCCTCCTGCACGGTAGATACTGGCAATCACCGATTCGCCAAAGAAAATGACGGTGAATTGCAAAGTTCGCTCGATGAGGTGTTCCACGTTGATGGCGGGTATGTATGTTCCGCCGCTTACTCGAAAGTGCACAGAGGCGCCATAAAAGTATGCCAAAAGCGTTTCGAATGCTACTGCTGCGCTCGCAAGGCCGACGATTGCACGACTCGAGGTGACAAACAGTAATGGGAAGTAAAGTGCGCTTTGTAGGACGATGCCAATCACTCCCGCAAAGAAGGAAGTCCGATATTTTGGCAGACTTAGGGAATAGTAGCAGTATAGGGCTATGCGTAGTAGCTTTGCAATGAGGAAGCTTGCAGTGGACATCAGACTTGGACATATTCCCACGCTAGTATGAGCTACACAGTCTACTCACAAGGCAATCGCAGCTTGTATGGCACGATGTGCGGATTCTGCGAAATGGTATCCTCCGCCTTCTTCGTTCCTTTCGATCTCGATGCCAGCTGCGTTGGCAGTATATCCATAGAGAAGGATCATGACAGCCAGAATATATACTCGGAACTTGACATCATCGCTACCGGACGTGTTGCTAAAGTCGCGAACATCCTTCCAGATTGACCATGATGGAAAGAACACTAGGATAAAGAGGGCCAGCTACGGTCGGATATGGATATAAAGCATACATTAGTACGCAAAGGCTTCAACGTACGCTGACAGACGACCCACGCCGATGCCGTTCGCAGACTCTGCCGCCCGCTCTGCGAATTGATGTACCACGCCTGCATAGGCTAGATCGAAGAACAGCTCAAGTCTCGAAGGCTCTCTTCGGGCGCTCTCCTTGTAGAGCTTGTCGTCAATGATCCATTGTCTGACGACGGGAGGCTGCCAGAGATGGTGGACAGTCAGAGGGCCTGCTTTATGGCCGGTGTTGGATCCAGCAGCAGTCATCAATCAGGCGTGGATGTGGATGAGTTGGCAGCAGTCGTAGGTAGGAATTTGTCAATGCCAAGGAAGAGATAGCAGTTTGCGCAGTCTATTTCTGGCCCAAACGACGGACAGGACGTCACTCAGACCACACGCGCGCAAGGGCGTAATGCTTTAGAGACGACGATGGTCTTGATAAGCTTAAGAGAAGCCTTCATGTTGGTTGACCATTCCATTCCAACTTGCTAGTAGTCGGTTGAGGTTGAGGTTGAGGTTAGATTGCAAGAGGTCGAGCCCATTTGGGAGAAACAATCTATGAATACAAGTAAAGTATTTCTAGCGATAA
>BCII01000021.1:293507-330258 GCA_001972285.1 Erythrobasidium hasegawianum
CTCAGAAGCTTGTCGTGTCCTTCTTTCAAAGATGCATAGGCTTGATCGCTTGCTGAAGTTGTGCTCTTCCTGGTGTATGAACGCTTTGCTGGCGCGACCAAGGGCAGCGTCGAAAAAGCGCTTGCAACGGGTCGAGGCGTGACAATTGAGRACAAGGAGTGGGCGCGAGAGATTGCGCGAGGAGTGTGAAACACATCAGTATCTTCTCCATCAGTGAGCGCTGAGGCGCAAGCCGCAGCTGCCGCTGTCTTCGCTTCTCGAGGTATAGCTTGACGCGTGTCTGGCAAGGTGGATTTGGCTCTGGCGTGAGTCGCTCGAGGCGTGCCAGGAGCTGCTGATCTTCTTGACGAGTTCCTTCGCAGTGGTATCCTCGCTTGCACCAGCGCTGCGTTGTCTTCGTTGATGCCAGTCGCGTCTTGGCCCTCGACCTCCTGGCCAGTGCCTAGATCGGAGCCGGCTAGCGTCGTAGTACTGTTGGACGACCCTTCGGCAACGTTTGTCGAGTCTGGCAAGTTCTGCTGCTCTCTTTCTCCCTCCATTGTCGCAATTGAATTGACTGGCTTGTAGTCGGTTGACCGAAGTCAGAGAGTCGTGCCTGCTGTTGCTCTCCGCAAAACACCTATTTTCATGACTCTGCGGCCTGGGAACAGTCAGAATCTGCTGCAATGCTGCACTATATCTAGAATTACGAAATCACGACGCTCTGCCTATCTACTCTGTCGATCTTATGCGACACCTGCCCAACCTGACACCGGCCGACTCGCTACCCGGCCCAGAAGAGGCCTTCTTTATGGTACTATTGCATCCAGAAGCCTACACATTACTGCACTGTGCTGATAAATCACAGTGCCCGGCTCAGATGAGAAGAAAGTGTGTGTTGAGGCCGAATGACACGCCCGTTCAGAAGCTCACGCACTCAAATCAGCTCAAGAAGTCATTTACTTCTGAAGCCGATGCTCTGTGCTTTGACTTGGAAGACTCGGTCGCCTCTGATAGAAAGGCCGGAGCAAGAGAGACTGTATTCCAGTAAGTCCAGTTTACGTTTATATTCTCGCAGATTCTGAGATGTAGTTATACCGCAGTGCTTTGAGCGTGCGTACTTCGTCACAAAGCAAAAGACATAACCTGATCAGCTATTTCCCAAGGCCGCTGGCGGATCCGCCGAGAAGCTCGTTCGCATAAACTCGCTGGCGAGTGGTTCGGCGGAAGACGATCTCGGCATCATCGTGTGTTGGCATCGACTCTGCACCGTAGACGGAGTCGCTGACTGAAATTCCAGCTAGAATCGCCTAAATTGGATGGAATAGGTGCGAATCGTCGGTAGTAGACAGTGTTTGCTAGCATAAGCTGACTATATGATGTCACAGTCATCCCTAAAGTGCATTCGGCAGAGGAAGTCCTTTTCGTGCATAATATGATTGAAGAGCGGGCACACGACGAGACGAGACGCTCTATCCGCTTGATCGCAAGCATAGAAAGCGCAAGGGCTGTCATGAATCTCAAAGAGGCAGGCTGAGGATCTCCATTCAATAAGCTTTGGGTTGACTTGCTCGACACAGATCGCTACTGCGTCTCCGCGCCTTGACGCACTGCTAGTGAGCCTGCCCTTTCGAGCCTGCCCTTTCTAGCAGCTCATACGGCGGCTTCTCTGACATCATGCATAGTTCGCAGCTGAAGATGTTGGTGCCAAGAAGCTTGCCATATTAGTCTGATCCCAGCTCACACTGACGACCAGTTCTGTGCTGACACGGGGATTACGCGGTCACGGGACCGCAGAGAGCTCTCCTACGCGCGGTATCTCGCACAAATTTGAGCACTGTGTAGAGTCTAGTGAAAGCGCTGACTAGATGATCGCAGATCGGCAACGGTGTTGGCTGCAAAGGCCTATGGTCTTAGCGCAATAGACCTGGTGTGTATTGTGGGTATAAGCATGCCAACGGATTTAGCTTTCTGCTTAGCTTAGTACTCGCAGCACTACCAAAACCCGGAGATCCTGGAAGAAGAGTGCGAAGAAGGTCGCAGGATGGGCTTCGATGCGAAACAAATAATCCACCCTGCACAAGTAACGACGATCAACAAGATCTTCTCGCCTAATGAGAAAGACATAGAACGAGCGCAAAGGGTCATGCAGCAGTACGAGCTTGCTGTCAAGAGTGGGAAAGGAGCATATGGACTAGCGGGCGCAAATGGAGGGACTACAGAGATGATAGACGCTCCCATGATACTGCAAGCCGAGAGGATGCTGGCGAAAGCGAGGCAATTTGGTCTCTTAAAGTCGTGAGATCCCGACCCGATCTCAAGTCTGTGGACTTTCTGCTGTACGACTATTTATTATCAATTGCTTACATTATGACGCTTGGGATATGCCGTTTACAGGCCTTTGTATATGCTCAGTGTGCATCTGTATCAGCTTGGCAATGATGTCCTCTTCTATTTCGTAACCCGCTCGAATCTGCTCCTCATCTATCCGTACCCACTCTTCGCTATCTGGCGAGACAAAGACAACTTCATGCTTGCGAGTATTCAAGTCATTTGCAACCACTACTTGATGGCCATATCGCTTGAGCGCTTGCTTGGCTTTGGGTATCAGCAGCTGTCTGTCTGTCTCAAGCTGGTATACGGCAAAATTAGCAGATGCCAGCTTCCCAGGACGGTACATACCTTGAAAGAGACTATAAAGCCATCTGCACTCCACTCTTGCACCAGACTTCTAAGGATTTTCGGTACTTGGTCCATTTCGATATGCAGAGAGCCTTTGCCAGACTGTATTTTGTGCTGCGACTGCAGATGCCTTCGTCAATAGACAGCTATATCAAAGGTACTGATGACATACCATCTTCTGCTGCGGAAGGAAGAAGTCGCTAACAGCAGCTGCCAGATAGTACAGGCCATTCCTCCCCACACCTTGACCGGACTGAGGGCTCCCGTTCATGATCTGCGCGATACCCCTGAGTAGGAATAGATAATCGAAGACTGTCACGAAGGGGATGGAATGTAAGAGCTGGAGGGATTGGACGATCTTGTAGGATTCCAGCACGCTTGTCATGACAGCTTTCTCCGACGCTTTCACGCGGATACTAGCATCCATATTCAGATGTGATATACTGCTTGAAGACTGTTGTGCTATGCTATGAAGATTGGGAAAAAGAGGTGCAGAAGGTGTCCCTAATTTCGTAGGAGGAGTAGGAGGAGGGGAGATTTCGAGCATGTCCAAGAAGGGATTGGTAGAATGACTGTAATGCCTGCTAAAAGGCTGCAAGCTATACTGCCTATGCAGGAATATGACGGCATACTGGCCCGTCCTTAGGAACTGTTCGGCGGAAGCTGCACCTCGCGTCCCTGCAGAGAAGTTGTCCAGAAAGCGTACTCTTGAATGTTTGGAATGGCAGAGCTTAGCGGATGCCTTTCGCAGTCCGCGAAGTGGCCTTACACATTGTGCTCCAGCGGGACGGTCGTTCCACCGCTCTGCTTTCGCGCAACCAGCAGACAACGAATAGGGACTGATCAGCAACGAGGGACTGGCACATCTGCTGATAGTATACTGGCGCAACCTCACCGTCACAAGCACGACTCTCCTCTGCTCTTTAGCATGCCTTTCGACAAAACTGTGAACTCCAGCTAGAATCTGCGCAAGCTTTGGCGGTGGCTCTTGCGTAGCAAAGAATGACTCTGCAGAGAAGATGGTGCCTTCCTCGGTCATACTGGGGATGGAATGACAAGCGCGACCGCCAGAGTCGATGCGACAAGTACAAGCTAGAGAATGCTGTGCTGATGCTAAAAAGCGTCGAGGATACGTACACTACCTCCTCATTTACATGTGTCTTCGCCCGTCGCCAGTCAATGCAGACGCTGCGCGCCCGCTTGGGTGCAACAGCATCAACGCATCTTGCTCTCTCTTCAGAAGAAACGCCTGCTCCCTCAAGCTATCGTAACAGCGGCACTGCTTTGCAGTCGTATGTATCCTTCATCCTGATCACCCCAAAACTGCCGTGGGCGACCCTTTGAAGCCTGATATTGTTCTGTCCTGGTTCCCAGCTCTTCTGCTGGATCTCCTCAACAAGCTATGCTTAGTCTGGCCATCCCGAAGACTCTCAGCGATCTCACACCGACCGGCGCTAAGCAAGTTGTGAGAGGCTACAGATATGGCCGAATAACGCTTCAAAGATACAACGTCTGAGGCAGCGGTTCTATCAGGCGATAAGTTTGAAGGTGTAGCTGGTGCCAATGTTACAGTTGAAGGAAACGCAGAAGAACGTAAATTACCATCACTTGATGATTTTGTGCAATTGAGTTGCGACAATGCCCCTGATTACAGTTTGACTCTGAGTGATCGGCCGGATCCTTTTGTCCTTGCGGGACCGCATCCAACCTTAAGTTTGACGCTATCGCAGGCTAGCTGGTGGTTAGCTTTCAGCTTGAGCCTTGCGCCTCAGTTGCAGCTTTGTCTTCTAAACCTGTTTGTCCATCAGTCCATCAACCACTCAATCGACGACAGCTTTGCCTGCTTTGCTCGCTCGAAGGACCGGGAAGCCAGCGCTCATCTCACCGACCCAGCCGCAAGAAGTTTCGCGTGCGCAGATCGCTATACCTCTTGCTCTGCGCCATCAGGAAGACGCATCAAGGTCGCGGCAGCCTTGCACAAGTCTGCGACTGGCTGGATCCATCCTGCATGTACTCAGACTTCCCGAGCTTGAAGAACCAGTCAACCTGTCCGCCCGCACTTCGGTAGGGCGCAGACTACCAATTCCCAGTCCAGCTGCCGTAAACCCTCAAGAAATCTGCACATCCTTCGTGTTCTTCTAGCTGGGCGATCTACCCCTATCTCTCATCTCAAAGAGACCTCCGCCTGAAGAGCCCGAAGTGAACGCAGCTTTCGAAGCGGCAGTACCAGCAGAGGAGGCTTTGAGAACTCATCAACAGAAGCAAGAGATCGTTGGCGTCAACCTACGTATTGAAAGATGTCGGTCGTTGCGCAACCAAGCGTCCTTAGCATGTCGGGCAGCAGAGACAGCTTGCAAGAGATAAGTGAAGAGCAGCGTGAACTACGTCGACCTTCGTCTTCCAATTTGGGAAGTCGAAGAAGCAGCGGTACTACCTCCACAGATAGCAGGTCAGGCCGTCCAACATCCGCCCAGGATCTTCAGGTCTTGTGAGTCATTTGTTCACTTTGTCCCAGGCCTTGTGGTGCATCCCTTTCTCCCTTCAAACTCGGGCAAGCGGCTTCATAAGCATTGCGGAATATTGCAGTCGGCAACCCCGCAAGGCTAACCCAAATAATGGTTCAGTTCGCCCCGATGAACCCATACGGTAGCACTGCTAGCCTCGTTTTCAGGGCCTGCCAGCTTTGCGGTCTCACGTACGGCTTTGTCGTCTGCCTGATCTATATGGTGCGATAGCAGTCCGCGTACTCAGCCCTTTCATACTCGTCGTCTGCGATGCCTCCAGTCCCACCACAGCTTTTGAGTGCAGCCCGTGCTAAAGCTTCTTCTTTTCGCTCTTGGAAACGCAGTGACTACAATCTAGTAGTGCGACAGCAGCCCAAGCAGGCCCGCATATGCAGCGGTATCGACAAGCGTATGTACAACTAGCTCGCCTGGAAAATCTAAGTACTTTAGCGTACAAACTAACTTGGTCCTACCATGCAGAGCCAAAAGGACCAGTCGATCCGCCTCCTGTGGTCCGGCTTCAGATATCTAGAGGCTCCGGGACTACCAATTCGTCCTCCACTTCTGAAGACGAGACTGCTCAAACCTCTCTCACATCTGCCTCCCTCATACAATCGCCATATCTGTTCTGCTTTGCGGCTCTGTGCAAGACTGACAGCGAAGACGAGGTCTACTTAGGTCAGGACGGCCGTACAAAAATCGTCACTGGCAATGTTGTCAGCAGTCTCTACCACCTTCGGGATCCGAAGGATGGGAGTGCGGAAGGCTTCTTCGTCTTTCCAGGTGCGCTTGTCGTGTGCTGCTCAAAGTCCAGTGGAGCTGAGCAGAGTCACCCAGATATCGGAGTGCGATCAGAAGGCACTTTTCGCTTGAAGTTCTCGCTATATGAGATGGTCGAGTGCGTTAGGCAGGACTCCTTCCTGACTGTCTAGCTGAACTTTTTGTTTCCATTTGATAGCTCGACAGTCTTTCACTGTAAAACGATCTTCACGGAATCATTCGAAGTATATTCGGCAAAAGTCAGTGGTGACCTGTTTCGCGTGTCTTCCTGGATGTTCCAAGCTGAGATTCTTCACAGCGCTATCCTGGAACCGAAGATTCAACTGAACTATCCAAAAGTTTCGCGAGTCAAGGCCTAAAGATGCGCATTAAGGGTAGCTCAGCGTGAGTTTTGTTGGAGCAAATGGATCAACGAAGATGTCTGAGATGATTGCAATTTTACAGCCGTGCTGCAGGCAAGCTGCCTGCGGAGACACAGCCGCGAGCAGCCGACAATCTTCTTCCTGCAGCTGTTTATCGACTTGACACTCAGGCGAAGGTGCTCCCGGCGAAAAGGCCAGTAACTGCAGATATGGAAGCTTTGGAGCCGGACTATGTCAAGCGACGAGCTCTACAGCAGAGCGAGGATAATCGCTACTATCACCAACCACACCCACCGTACCGCTCTTATGAGCCGCCACAACACTATATAGAACCTCCACAATCACAATCTTCTTTACCCTCTCTTCATGGCCAGTATCCACCGGAAAGTCGCCCTCGCAGCCGCGATTTTGCTCTTCGCCAATCGTCCTACGTACCGGACACAAATTACGGACATGCCAGCAGACCTTCGACCGCACCCGCTATGCCGCTCACGCCGACTTACAACAATCATCATCCCGATCATGAAGCCCGCAAGAATTGGCGAGCTCCTCCTTCGACACATCTCGAGGATTCTAATCGGGGGCAAATGCATCCTCCCCCTCGTCCAGCGCCTTTCCCTCACACTGTCACAAGGTCTTACTCTGACTATCGGCCCCGCTCCAGTACAGATAACTACCGCAACGCTCCTGCGTATCATCACCCCCCACCTCCTTCACGCCTACCTTTCGCGTCCTCTTTGAGAGGGCGACCAGGAAGCAGTGGCGGCATGTTCAAGCTGCCGTCTTTGGCGGAAGTTGTCCCATCCGAAGAATGCCTACCTCCGCCGAGGCCACTTTCTCCATACTTGAACGAACGTACATCTCCCCCTCCAGCTGGAGAATTGCCACGGCCGCATACGAGTACCGCGTCCTCCTTACAATCCATCCTCAATCCGTACGAAGCAGATAGGCGCGCTTCTCCTCCTCCAGTGAACCGCGACAAGGCAGCCGACGAGGATTCGCGATATTTAGCGAACAGAGCAAAGGCATCTGAGAGCAGGAGATTTCGTACCGATGAGGAAGAAGGTTGTAGCAGGGAAGCCAGCGACATGGCTATTGAATGACAAGTACAATTGCTACAAACAGCGGAGGCTACTATGCTACAACGACATAATGACGAAACTACTTGGCTTCACTCTGATGACTTTACTTCTGTTGTTGTCTTAGTATCCCGAAATTTTGCTACACATGCATATACGGGCGTAGAATTCAGACGTTTAGCCCTGGCATGCGGACCTCTCAAGCTTCAGCAGCTACATTGCTATCACCTCTCGCCGCCTCGGCTACTGCTGCTTCTTTGAGCCTTTTGATTGCCTCTGAGAGCATAGTAATGTCAGCTTCATACGCATTCGTGGGTGGCGTCAATCAACGCACGGAGTCGTGTCCTCCATGTCGAGGAGTATTCGACGCGCTGACGGCCCGCTGTACGTCCCTCCACGCCCACCGATTGCAGGAATAGCTGAGCGAAAATGTTGGCGTGAAGGGCTAATTCGCGCACGAAGCTGGCTAACGATTCGGTTGAGACCATCTTGAACGCTCCAAGAGGACCAAACTCTGGCATGTCGGGGCGCTGTTGCAGACTGACCCGGAAGAATTCTGTGTTGTTGGCGATGCCGGATTGTCCGCGCCATGCTTCCCCAGCGGGGGTGTGGGGTTCGACGAGGATGTTTACGAAGTTGAATTGTCCGGGCAAAATATCGAATGGGATGCGAGCACCAGAATCGTTGTAGATGATCTTGATATAATCGTTGCCGATGTGTCGTTTCTTGTAATTGCAAGTTGGATCTTGCTCGATGCGTGTAGGCATCAGAGTCGCAACATGAAAGATGATCTGCTGAATCTCGTCGGACCAGATGTAGGCCCATTTGCCGTCAAAGTCCATTTCTCTGTCCAACCCACCAGTATTGTTGGGGTATCCCTTCAAGCGAGTGATGTCACCTAAGCGACGGAGGAAGTCGTTGTAGCCTCGGCTTCCGTGTATATTGCGCAAGATTTCCACCTCGGTCTTCTGATTTGGACCGATATACAGTACGCCGATCTTGTGGAAGTCGATGTGAGGCATAGTATCGAGGACCGAGATACCGCGCTTAGCATGTCCCGATTCCTGTAGTATGATAGGTCGGCCATGCGTATTGATGTGGCTATGAGGAGGGAGGAACAGGGAGAAGAACGCGGGATCCGCATCAAATATTGGCGGTAATTCATGAGCTGGGTAGTCTATTTGTATGGACGCGGGTATTTGCAGTCGGTCCCGATTCGCCAATAAGACTTGCAGTATGTCTATACCGGAGTGAGGCCTGTCGATCACAATAGTCGCCTTGAGCACTCCAGAAGCGCGCCGGATGGTGACTTTCGCTTCTTGTGCGTCCTCGATTCCCTCTAGGCTGATGACAGATTGACCACAAACCCAGTTGCGGCTATATGCTCTCCCTTCCTTAGTCTTCCTCCCTTGCGACTCTGTGATATCGTTGTTTCCGCCGGGCAAACCGTAAGCAAGCCTAGCCAGCATATCAAGAGACACTTGTGCCGCTGGGTCAATCTCAGACTGATCGTCCTTCGCTTGCGGTAATCTTCGGACCAAGAAGCTGGTATAACGCGCTCGTTCTCCAGGCGGAACAATCGTATACCAGAGAGCTATCACGTAGTAGGATAACAAGAATACATATTGCTTGAAGGCATGGCTGGTTGCTTTTGATAACTCCTCTGGGGAATCGTTGGCAGAAGGATCCTCCGTCAAACTATCATAATGAGTTGATAGATACTGTGCAGCGAGCGCAAACACCTTTTTGTAGTCGTCTTCAGTGAAGTTGGCGTACAGCGATCTGATGTGTCCGATGGAGGCCACGAGCTCTAAGATATGCACAGGCATATTGACGGTGCTCATGATCCGAACGAGCGAATTGAGGATTTCGGGCAAGTACTTCGACATCGAGCTCTCGAACTCGTAGCATGCCATCAAAAGTGCGTGGATACATTGTTTAGCAATGCTCGGCGTCCGAGAGAGACCTTGCAGGAAGGTAAGGACGGTCTCGTTTTGCGCTTCTCGATTGTACAGATCGCGATATGCGATCAGAGTTGCCAGCCACTGGTATGCTATTGAATGCATGTCACTTCTGCGGACGTTGGGAGGAAGATTGACCTGTTCGCACAATGTCTCTTTCGATAGCTTTTCGCAGAGAAGGCTTCGAAGGATGATAAGTTGGCGAGCACATTCCGGCCCACATGCATAATGCTTGTTAGCGAGTTGATTGGGAACTGAACACAGTATGTATGAGACGAGGTCCCAATCGACCTCGTACTTTAAGCACTCGATGAGGACTTCGAGGTAGTCTGAAACTCGTAGGACCACCAGGTCGGGTCCCTCCGAAGGTCCCGAGGCCCCTGAGTAATCTGGCTCTGTTTCTGCTGTTGCTTCTGTCCAGTCTTTCATACGGATATGATCGAAGGAAACGAGTCCCGAAAATCCTACACCTTTGACAGGCTGAGATGGGAAAGTGTATAGAAGATGATCCGGACAAGTCCATAGAAGAGTAGGGAGCCTGCTTGGAGACTGCGGATTGGAAGCTCTGGTTCGGCTCCGACTCGTCGTCCCTGTCTGGGGCCGCGAGTTGGATTTCTCGGATTCCAGGTTCTCCCGCCTCGCTGCCCGTCTACCTCTCTCATTATCGGTGTGGGAGTCGCCGATACGATGTATGACACTGCGTTGCGGCCCGTCCGCCGCCAATCTGCCGATACTGGCAGCCAGTGTGTCCATTTCGAGATGTTGACGAGACCAGATGCGATGACGCTGGTCAGCGCGGAGCCTTGACAAGCACTGCAAGACTGCCAGTCTCGTCCTTACAGGCGCCGTTCGGGCCGTGCCGCTGTCGGGTTTGACAGGCTCGAGAAGTTTCAACAGGTGATGAAAGATCCTGACTGCCAATCTGGCTCCATTTCTGTCGGCCAAGATTATACACTGCAGTAAGAGGGAGATGAGGGTTTGAGTGGCTGCTAGGCTGATACCTGCAGCTTGCTGACGAGGGGAGCTTCTCGCGGGCGATCTGGTGCTGGCTCTTGTGCCTTCACGAGGTACTTTATCGGGCCTACCACTGTCCAAGGATGGCAGCCAGGTCAGGCCCTCGATGAGCGATAACGCACTATGCATGCATGTCTGTATGCGCGGTTCCAGCTCGGTGCGCGTTGTCAGACAATCCTTTATGAAGAGCTGCATGAGAGATAGAGATGTCGCAATGACCGTCTCATCTTGCTCAAGAGGTAATATCCGTGCGAAGAAGGGAGTCATGACTTGTTCGACCAGATCGGACGTCCACATAGGATAGCCGTGGGCGGCTCCGTAAGCGTCTTGGAGTATTTCGAGTGCAGTTCTCCGACTATGCTTGACCGTCTCTCGCAGCACGGTGTACGGCACAGCAGGAAAGAAGGTTTCCAAAACCATCTTTACACGATCGAGCCAGTCTGCGCGTCCAGGAGAAGCGAGCATGCGCGTCTTGTAGAATCCAAAGAAGGTCTGAATGAAGGAGACGCTCAAGTGACGTGCTATCGAGAGCATAAAATCGAAGTAGCGCAAATGCGAACCAGTGAAGGATTCATGCGCTTGAGCAGACATCATGCGGTGAATAACGAGTGAGAAGCTGTCCAAGACAGGCAAGATGGGGACTTGCTTCGGCCCTTCGATGCCAGGAGACACAGGCGGAGCTGTAGATAGGGTAGCTGGTGCTATGCCAGCCTTGATACCTTCGAAGACCGAGCTGTGCGGCGAGGCTGTCAAGAGGGTCAGACTACTCGACACCTTTGTTACTAACGAGTCAGCAATCGCACCTATGGCTCCCAAATCGACGCTCCAAGTCTGTCCTACGCTCTCTTCCCATGCTTGAATACGCCAGACCAGCTTCTCCATTATGGAGATGACCATTTCCCATTCTTCGAAGGTAGGATGGGTCTTCTTGCTCTGATGTGCCGCGAACCTCTCTTCTAAGAACAGTAATACTTCAGAGTCGATTTCGCTTGACCGCCAGTGTAGAACATCCAGGAAATTTTGGTGCAATAGAGTCATGCCAGTGGAGAGTAACGAAGGATACCGGTCGTTAGAGCGTTCTCCCTCGCCGAGGAATGCGGAGCTCGACCCTTCGTGATCGATATATGCTCGCCGCAGGCATCGGATCGTGCCGACTAGTAAGGGGGTCTGACATCTAGCTTGTGAGGAAGCGGATTTGGAAGATGCCGAGAGTGTCTCCCTGAGACACCTTAGAGCCTGATTGGCTGGCGAGCGTAGGAGATTCCGCATCGTCCCTGCTGCAAAATCCTTAAACTTATCTGACAAGTCGCTTTCTTTCTTTTGGCCGTCGGTTGAGATGGCGTAGACTTTGCACCTGCCTTCCAATCCCGCAGCACGCGCAACGAGTTTCATCACATCTTCGAGGTGATCGACAGGGATATAACCAAACTTAACTATGGTATCGATGAGTTCTAGGACTTTGATGATCTCGTATTCGCCTAGATTCCTTAGGGCGTGATCTACAAAAGTCTTCAGGAGCAAAGAGACGTGTGCTGGCGGTATTTCGGGAAAGGAATAGCGATGACAAGCTATTAGTAGCGAGGCTGGGGAGGCTTTGGGGTCTTGAGAGAAATGTAAAGGCTGTCCAGGGACATTGATGAAAGGCGTGGAGAAGGTGGGATCCAGCAGAGGTGAGGTGGCAGACTTTAGATCGATGTTCTTGAGGCGCTCCCTGTTGCGAACACTCGTCATTGCTAGAGCGATTTTAAGCAGGAAAGGAACGAGGTCTTCTAGGCCAGAAATATCTCTGCCACCTCTAGTCAACGTCTCTGTGACGAACACTAGAGACTGCATCTCCAGTATTGACATGTCTTTCCTGCTTTCGAAGTATCTTTGCATGGCGGCATAGTACGAAGCTCGCTCGTACGAATAGCCAAGCTCGAAAATATTATCATTGAGCACGTCCACACATGCTTTGAGCACTTCTATACCTGCATTCCGTACCTCTTGAGGCTGCTGAGCTTCCATTAAGTGTGAGCATGCTTGCCAGATCTCCGCCAGATCAGCTGCTGTATCGATTCGCACGGTATGTGCTAGCTTCTTTGCCAACAGTACTTGTTGCTGAACATCTGATGTCGCATTCAAGCTTGAAGCGATACTGGCCGCAGACCAAGAGGAGCCATAGAGCAACGAGCTCGGCTGCTGACCGGCATTCGCTGTCGCTGAGTTTTTGCTGGCTTGAGTCAGCAAGCTGGATAGCTTGCTTTCTGCACTCTCTTGCTTTGCTGCAGGTGTCGCTACGGGACTGCCAGAAGTTCCGGTAAAGTTTGAAGAAGACCTTGCACGACCTCCTAGATTGCGCAGGAACCCGCCAAAGTTGCGAGACGCTTGTTGGGCACCAGCATTACTGTTTGCTGCGCTAGAGCTCGTATAGGCGCGAGCATGGTCTGGCATCTCGATATCGACGCGGACTTCGCTTATTTGGGTATCAAGTCCAGCAGGGATTGGTTTGCACAGTCGATGCTAGCGTAGGTCCATCATGTATGATTAGGTTTATACCTCTCTCTCGTAATAAGCGCACGAAAACAAGTGAATTGAGCAGAGCCGACCTTGCTTCTTGACATTTCAACTTCAAGCAAATGCCTGTCAGTATAGAAAGCCTCGAAGAAGCGATACGGAGTAGACTGGACGTGGAACATGTCGCAAGTAGAACACCATCCCTTCGGAGCGAGCTGGAACTGATTGTCGTCCGGCTACTTGCAGCAAGCTTTCGATATTTCTGGTCAGCAAACATGGCGCAATGACGAGGACTACCTCTTTTACTGATGCTCTACAATCTGTGCTGCCCCTCATCTTCCCAACAGGCGGCTGCGGACAGGTTGGCCAAGATCTGGCTTAATCAGATAAGATTGGAACTTGCTGGCTGACCCAGTCAAACATCCCTACCCTCCGCGATAACGTAGTCCTACGAAGTTATAATAGTTTCGAAAGCATTTGACAAGCTACCTACCTTCAGGCGGCATAAGATGGGTAATTCTGATCCCTGCTTTACTTATATCACATTTTGGGTTCTCATTTGCGCTCCTTTTCTTCGTACCTCCTACAGTCAATGCCGTATTGAAAGAAGAGATAGGACAGCTGCATGCGTTCACCCAAGTAAGCCCTAAGCCATTCAGGCGAAGTCTCGCAGCCCTGTTGGTTTACACTAAATCTCCTTGTCACCAAAGAAAACGTTTACACCAGAACAATGGAAGGGGGTCGAAGTGAAGGTAGTAGACAGCAATAGACCCGCGACGCCTACGCAAGCAGTGGAAACCGTGGAGACCGAGCAAGCAGCAACGAGTTAGACATCTTGTAGCATCGTCTTAGTCTGGCACGGTTTAGTTCTCTCTTTTAACGAAACCTGATTCGTGGACTTACCCAGATCGCAGCACTTTCAGGTTCAGGCGAGAGTTTCGAGGATACGTGGTAATACGTGGAACATCTCTGTACATTCACTGATCTGACAAAAGCACACTCTAATGACAACACCAGCAATACACGACGCCATCAAAAACTATACGAGCTACTTAGTATCCGAGGCTTTGGCGGAATTGGAGCCGTCCTTCATGGGCACCTCCTGTACATGTGTAGATGGGAACCAGCCAATCTTTCCATTCCTCAATCTCCCTCTCCACCAGCCTGGATCTTGTCTCTCCTCCTTCGGCGTGAGCACAGCGATGATATCATTATTTTCGAAAGAAAGCTCAAAGCCGTCGTCTGCTGGCGGCTGATACGAATGCACGGCCCGCACAAATGTCAGTTTTGAGGGGTCCAGAGGTGGATCTTGCAATGCTTGAGGCTGGTTGGAAGGCAAGAGGGAAAGATCTACGCCTGGAGGCTGCATATGTTGTGGGAGTGGTTGCCCGTCTTGGCCGAATATGGGAACGATGGCACCTTCTGGAAGTCCAAGCCTTCGTGCTTCAGCCTCTTGTCGTGCAGTAATGAGGCGCACTAGCTTGTTCATAAGCCATGGTAGACCGACGACCGTCAGGAAGAAGATGATCAAGGGCTTCTTGCTCGGTTTGGGCGTTGAAGCTTTCTGATTTTGAGGTACCACACCACCATTGCTTTCGAACGCCCTGAAGCCCTCTGCACTGAGTGCGCCATCTGCGGCTCCGCCAGTCACAGCTTGTGCGTCATTGCCTCCCATCCCTAGCATCCTCTTCACCCAGCGTAACAGCGTGAAGACGTTCAAGATCTCTCCTAGCCAGTTCCTCAAGTTGCCCAACTGTTCTGCCACACCGATCATTGCGAAGAAGCTTGAATGCGTCGCCATGAATGTACTTTCCAGCATTTGCGCGAAGCCTCCAAAAGCAGAGACTACAGATTGAAGAAGTTGGAATGTTGCTGCTGTGCCTGCTTCCATTTGCCGTGTGAGCGAATAGTCGGCTGGACCAGCTTGGCCTGGATATCCGCCAAATGGTGCGCCAAAACCGCCATACCCAGCGCCATAAGATCCAAATCCACCCCCGTAGCCTCCATACCTGCAGAAGAATGCATTTGTCAGCATGATATGCCCTGCGGAAGTGCAGAGCATGGCCTACCCTCCAGCTCCAAACCGCGAGTAGGGCGAGCTGTAGGTACTGCCATATCCGCCGCCATAGCCTCCATAGGAAGTTCCCATACGAGAGGCGTACTAGTGAGCACCAGCAGCGTAAGTCAGTCAACTTCCAGGCTCAGGGTCCGGAGAACCTCACGTTGTTGGCAGAGTAGGCTGACTGGGCACTTGCGGTATTCGCTGCTGCTGTCGTCGTTGCTACAGTACTAGTCATATCCGCTGGCCGTGGTGGAAGTGCCGGGCAGCTTGCTGAACTCGCTGAGGTAGTCGATGTCGCACTTGTCCCGTTCGAACTTGCACTTATGACAGGATGGCTGCTACTCGTTTGTGATGCATTTCTTTCCCAGGGTTTAGGCGGCGAAGGCTTTGCGACCGAAGACATCGTCGTCCTTGATCTCGTTCAAGTTTGCTCTGGCTGGAGAGAAAGAGAAAGCAGAACCGGCTTCGTCAAGGACCATTTGCCGGGCAAGCAAACTTCGAACACTGGAGATGGCAACGATATCAATGGATACTGCAGACTAATGACTATCAGATCATGAATGGACGACCTACTACGTTCCCATTCCAGCTGGCTCAGAGATGGTTTGATCGGGAACTCAACCTCACAGCAAGTAAGACAAGCCTATACGTCTTATACGAAGCGGAAAGCCGTCAAGATTCTCTTATACGCAAGGCTTGTGCTCCTTGCCCTTTCATCACACCGCCATAACCTCCAAGATATTCGGCTGCGATAGCTCGTTCTGTGTCTGACCTACAAAGTACAAGTCTGAGGTCTGAGATTGTACTTCATGCTGCAAGTAGTCAAGTCCAGTCTCGCTCAAGCAGCCGGCCTCATCCGCTTCAAAGTTAGCAAGCCAGACGATGACCCCGATCTGGGCATAGATCTGCAGCAGTACGGATAGTGAGTCGTAAATCTCGACATGCTTCTCAACTACCCCGCCTGATAGCTTGTCAAATGTCCGTTTCTCTGCAAGCTCACCTTATGTGACGTTTCCAAGCTTCGATCGCCCGCCCAGATTCCTGTGGCCTACTACAAGATCAGATCTGCATGCTTGGTCTCTGTCGACACGCAGCTCGAGGAATGTTTCCTCTAGCTCGCTGACTGTACGGAGACCCTCCCGCCGACCGTCGCCAGCTGCTTCCCTGCACAAAAGCTCCCAAGCATCGAGCATCAAGAGCGCAAAAGCCAGTGCCACTGTAGATAGGAAGGACTCTGCACCAATAGCAGCTTCTGATCACTCGAGACCTCCATTCTGGCCGGCCGCCTCGCCAAACAAGAAGAGACGTAGACTTTCATCCCAGTGCTCTTCGTCGTCGACCTCCTCATCTGACAATATTGATTTTACACCCCTTCAATACGCCAATATGCTCAGAATGGAGAAGATCAGAATGTCCTGCACTCCTGAACAGTTCGCAGCTAAAGTCACAAGAGCACGAGCACGACGGGATAGAGCATTACACCACAAGCGAGTAGTCTGAATAAGCGGCAGGGGTCGCCGCTTCCTGTAAAACCTTGGGCCATTGTCTCACATACGAATGGGCGGCGCCTACCGAATTCACAGTCACAGGCCTCGCATACACTCACACACAGCATATACAGGCAGCTAGGCGGAAAATTCAGTCTGTCACTTGTGTACAGCTTCAGCCTCTTCTGTTGATGAGGCGAGACTGCCTGCGGTTAACTCTGCAAGTTCGCTAACTTCCACCCGACTAGCAAAACAGCAACACATCATCCTCGAAAGTATGCCTCGTGAAGATCGACCACCATTCTGGCCCGATCCTCCTATGGGTAAGAGAAGACGTCCACATCGACAGCCACAGAATCATCGTACCTCATGTCAACAGCCAAAACAACGCGAGCCGGACGTGGACCCGGGCCAGGAGGACGCCAGAAGGCGAATAGCAAAGAAGATGTCACGAATGTCGGCGGATGAGCAGGAGGACTACCTCCAACTCCTAGAGCAGCGTCAGAGAAGATCCATCGAGACAGGACAGCGTCCTGAACAAGTTATCGCTGAGGAGTACGCCAAGCGCGCGCAGGCAAAGCGCTCACCCGGCGAGAGTGCTCACTCTGACCACAGAAGGGGAGGGAAACACACTAAGAAACGCAACAACTGCGTCATGATGTAGTGGCACATCTAGTGTATTGCTGCGAACATTAAGACGACTCATCACCCTGCATCGCAGCTACTTCGACGCTGTAGCAACACCGCCTCGACTGCTCAACTTTTCTACTGATCGCAAAACCTGCTTTCGTCAACACTAACGCTCTTTCCTTGAGTCCAGTGCTGCCAAGATGGCTTAGCCTACCACGGAATTGTGCTCCAATTGCAGGCATGTCGAAATCGCCTCAGGATATCTACAAAGCAGCAGAGGCCGATCCATCAGTGCGAGCATCACCACCGAATTCACTATCAGCATCAACAGCATCAGCACCATCACAACACCAGTCACAGACTTTCCCTCGACAATCAGTCGCACGCGCATCTTTAGAACACGGTCCCCAACGGCGAAGATCTACGGGCAGGTCTCCGATCGTTTCCAAAGACCAGATGCAGGAACAGAGGTATCGTGCACAGCAACAATCTCTCGTTGCTTGGCGAAAGGAGCAGGCCAGAAAACATGCCCAAGCTCTGATCCAGCGCAAATCGGAAAAATCGGACGGCAAGTCGAAGCGGTTGAATGGAGAGTCTCAGGACGAGAGTCGAGGTGGAGACACTGCGGAAGGCAAATCCAAAGCCAAGCACAGACATTGTGCAATGCAGTAGCTATAGTCTGCAAACTATTTGTCCGCAAAGGCTCTAATCGATAGCAGGCTCGCCATGATCGATGAGTACCACCGCGAGCAATACATGTACAATCTGAATTCGCGATTTCTCGCCAAGTATGCACGCGTGCCTGTATTGGTCATTGACATCAAAGTGTCCGCCACATCGCGAGCATGCTCTTTGCTTTCTTGCCGTCACCGATTCTTGCAAGATTCTGTCCCAAGCCAGCAAAGCTTTCAAGGCTATACAGCGAACTTCTGCTACTGGATCCACGATGTCTGTACCATGGCGGGATCACCTGAACGAATGCATCAAGACCAACATGGAGAAGGTGGATTGGAACGCCTTGTTCCAGCAGGCTATGATGCTGATTCCAATACTAGGACAAAGATTCCATCTCCTATCCCTTCTCTTCTATCGGGCCTGATGGTGGACCAAAGACGCGATTCATTCTTCATCGAGGCTTTGTGGTCAGCAGAGCCATCGCGACTGACACGGCAGCTACTCATACATTCAATCCACAGAACGAACGCCGAAAGGAAGAAGATCCCTCAGCAAACAAGTTGGGAGACGATCCTAAGCTGATCGGGGAGGCTCTTCTGAGTACAACCGATATCCGGTAGGTACAGACGCGAAGTCATACTGCTTTGGTGCTGATGTACTCTCTAGTGCACCGAAGTCACAACAGTTGCACAAGGATGGCAAGATGGAGTTAGCATGGTGGTTTGCACCATCGGGAGACCAGTTTCGCATCACTGGAACTGCTTTCTTAGTCGGCAGACCCGATCATGAAGTGACAAAGAGCTTCAATGAGCAGCATGCCAAACGTCTTGCCCCTGTAGGGATCCAAGGCGACTTCAACTGGGAAGACGAACGCAAGCGAATCTATGACAAAATCTCCCCACCTATCCGAGCCAGTTTCGCTCGACCTATCCCTGGTACTGCATTGAAAGCATCAGAACGTGGAGAACCCAATGGAGAAGACTACAACCCGCAAGACTGGCCTCTAGAGCTCAAGACCGATGGCGACAAGGCTCTTCTGGAGAAAAGCTTCAGCAACTTTGCCCTTATGTAGGTTGACGAGTCAGAATTTGACAACACAGTAACTGAAAGAAAGTATGCACAGTGTCATCGAACCTCATACTGTTGACTGGTGCCAATTGAACGAACAGCCCAACAAGCGGGCGATCTGGAAGAAGCAGGAGGGCTCGGGAGAATGGCAGAAGACAGATGTCTGCCCGTAGATGTAGCGCAAAGCATCCCAACATGATAGAACTCAGTGTAGCATGCAGACCGCCCAGACAGGAAAGAGCTTCGGTAACACGATCGTGTGACGATAACCAATTCGGGACAAAGCTGCGACTTTCCGGTGTTTTGCTTCTTGCTTTCTTGCTTTTCTGCAAGTTTCTCTGCTCGTATACCCATACAAGCAGTGAGCTCTACGGCGCCTGGACACAGCAAGATCGCCTGCTGACATCTGATCCTGCAGGACGAGCCGGAAAGCACTTGGCTCAGTAAGGGAACCCTGCCAGGAAAGGTCGCAAGATACGCAAACAAAGACAGCTCTTTTCGACCAGCAACAGAGCATCAAGCCTGCTTGCCCAGCTGTACTGCTCTTCAGCGAGTTCTAAGCCTCCAAGTCTTTGCGGAGAACCCGTTCAGGCAGAATGGGCGTGCTCGACGAAGTGAAACATGCCTTCGGCATCGATACAAGTGAGTGTACTTACTGTGAACGCATCTACAAAGAAGCCTGACACCGTGCGAACGCTTCGCTACAAGCCGATAAGCAGGATACTGCATCCTCCGATCTTACCTTCTCTTCTGGGAAGGTCAGCTCCCACACCACATTCAACTTCAATTATAATGCACTGAAGTCTTGTCACATCACAGAAGCCATCTGCCGCCGAAGAAGTCAAGGAAGAGGCCAAAAGGTCTTCCACCAATCCATCCGACGATGCGCAGGATTCCAGCAGAGACATAACTACCAATCCCGAGGAAGCTCATGCAAAGCCAACACCTCCTGCTTTGGGCTCCCGCAGCACAACAGACACCAATGCAACCACAATTACAAACGGCGCCGACGACAATGCATCGATGATTCCTCTTGGCAAAGGGCAGAACACCGTCGGGACATCAACACCCCAGCCTCCAGCTACCGAGTCCCTCGGCACGTCAGTCTTGCAAGAAGGTAATGTTGGATCAGAGCAAGATTTTGCGGTCCGAGAGATCGAAAGAGCTGCTCTCATTCGAGACATGGAGAACTGCGAAAAGGGAAGAGAAGGAATCCACTTCAGTGAGAAGGATGATGGCGCACCTGACGGTAGAGCGGAAGTCGAAACCATTATTGGCCGGTTCCCTAACATCAAGTCGCTCACAGGCTCGATGCGCCGAATTTCCCTCAACCCCACTGCACGACCAGCTGTCGAGGGTGATACTTCGGTTCACTCTGTCCCAGTAGATGCTGAGCAGGCACACGGAGGAGAGAATACGGCTGCGCCAGCTGCGATCACCTCCGGCTCGGAGCAAAACCCTACATCGAGCTTGGCCCAAGATGGTACACTCACTTCTCTTCAGAAAGAGGAGTTGAACAAAGTGCCAGAAGCCGGGTCTGAGCTACCGGCAACGACTGCCTCCTCAGCAGCTCCTGTAACAGGTAAGATTTGGTAACATTTAGGTTCCGATCGTGTCCTGATGCTTCGTCTAGGAGACAAGACTGTTGATGCTCCCGCTAGTACGAAGGATGCTGCGGCCTCGAAATCGGAAACGCCTGCTTTCGCGTCAGAGCGTACCGCAAATCTAGAAGCCAACAAGGCTGAGCCAACAAGTGAGACGACAGACAGGAGCTCAGCTGTTCCCACGGGAAGCGCTGCCCAGGACAACGAGACTTCGACAAACGCCAATACCGCTCAGGAGAGACCTCTTAGTCGCACGCCATCCAAGAGCGGACGTAGACTGAGTGGTCTGTTCAGACGTGGTTCTAAGAAAACTTCGGGTCCCTCGCCCAGTGCTTCTACCACAGATCTCAATGCATCGACCACTTCGCTTGGGTCAACTGCCTCACCTGCGAAAGGCACAGCGCCAGTCCAGCCTTCAGCATCAAGTGTACCTTCTGCGGCTTCCACCGTGCGACCGCGCACTCCTCCTTTCAGATCTCGCAGAAACACTGCATCTGAAGGCTCCGCTGCAGCCGCAGCTCCTGCCAACACAGCAAGCACTGATGCTACACCTGCTGCCGATACCACCGCTGTCCAAGATACGGCTGGGTCTGGCACCGTACCTTCTGGTACGTCGCAAGGCGCCGAGACTGCTGCTCACGATTCTACCACCTCCGCCGATTTGGGTCTTCGTGACGGCAAGACAGACTCTCCAGCTGTTCCTTCTTCGGATCCACCCTCATACCACGCTGATCGTGCAGCTGAAGGTGGCGAGGTCAGCAGAGCTGAGAAGGCTGCAGCCGCAGCTGCATCTGCTCCAAGCGATCTAGCTTCTGTTGAGACTGGCGGGGTGGGCCCCAGTACAACCGATAGTCAGGCCGCAGCAACAACTGCAGAGCCAGCCACAAGGAAGAGAGCAAGTAGCGGACTAGCCGGTAAACTTGGTCAGGAAATCGAAGAGCGAGCTCGCGCTCAGCGAGAAGGCCGAGTATACGACGGTCCAGGTGCATCTACTTGGATCAAAACGTCAGCTCCTTCAGAGTCTCAACCTGCTGCAGACACCAATACAGCCACCTCGATTACCCCATCAACATCAACGAGAGACATACCGGCATCGAGCACAGCTGCGAGTCCTGCTCAGACTGGCGGATCTCCTTATGGCACCGGTGTGCGCGCCAGCGAATCTTCCACGTCGCTCAATCGGCCTCCGTCTAGATCAGGCGGAGGTTTGGGCGGTCTGTTCAAACGCAAGTCGAGACGTGTGTCTACAAGCTCAATTGGGGCCTCTACTACCAATCTTAAGGCATCAGAATCGACCGCGTCTCTCATTGACCCTACAAGCGATGCCAAACCGGTTACAAGTTCTCAAGAACCCAATTCTGCTGCAGCTGTCAACGGCGGTGTAGCGGATGGCACGTCTGAACACAGTGCAGTGCCGGCCGTAACATCAGAGGGCGAAAATGGCATGACTCGCGACGCGACAGCCCTTCCTTCTGAAAAGCTAGAAGAGCCTTCAGCGCTGAACTCCGCCTCGGGCGCGGGAATTGCTTCCAAGCCTGCTTCAGGTAGGCATATATCATTTCATCGCAACATAAAGCTAACTGTCGCCTCAGTACACACACAAAATCAGCAACTTGCTCGAGAGATCGAGGATAGAGCAATTGCTTCTGAAGATCAGAGACCAGCATCCACACACACTTCAGAAGTCAAACAGCCATCTCTTGCGGCCGAAGAAGCGACTCGTGTTTCGGAAGACAAGCCACCTGCTGGCGAGAGCACCGAGACAGCTGTAGTGCCAACAGAAACGACTTCGACAGACCTTTCCTCTGAAGCGACGCGACCTCGTTCCGACAGTGTCGGCCGAAACACAGGTTCCGATGCTGGCCTCTCTCGCACGCCTTCAAAGTCCGGCGGCGGCCTAGGCGGTCTATTCCGGCGAAGATCCAGGCGGTTGTCCAAGACATCGCTTGGAGGGTCAACGACTAATCTCAATGCGTCGACAACTAGTCTTGGCGATGGCTCTGCTGAAAATACTGAAGGAACCAATAAGTCGACGGTAGTCTCTTCAGTTAGACCCAGAACTCCGCCTTTCAGGTCACGTCGAAACACAATCACCGACTCGGCTGCTCCGGCCACAGACAAAGAGGTAGCCGCTGATGCTGTCGCTGGCGAGAGTGCACCTCTCGAGCGAGAAGTGGCCGCCGCTGAGCCGGCTGGCGAGAGTACAGATGTCTTTGCGCACAACGTTCCTGCTCAAGAAGCTGGTCTAGAGCCTCGAGAGGTGGTCGCGGAGCCGGAGGTTCCCAGCGAGGCAGCAGTGACCAGTTCTACCGATGACACCGTAGTCAATGGAGCCAGTACGTTCAGCACTCCAATAAACATGATAAACTATTGCTGACTGGCTTTACAGCCGCACCATCTACGCTGAAGAGGTCATCCAGCGGCTTAGCGTTCAGCCTTACTCAGGAGATCGAAGAGAGGGCAAAAGCTGCCAGAGAAGGACGCGAATATTCTGGTCCAGGCTCATCTATGTGGATTAAGCCTGGCGTTCCCACCTCTACTAGCGAAAGTAACCTTCAAAGCACCGAGGCTCCCCGTCCTGCAGCGGTTGCGCAAGCAGATGAGACACCTGTTTCACAGGCCGAGGAAACGGAGTCTACTCAAGTACCAGCTAGCGCTTCAAGCGTTGAGCTGAGCAATGAGCGCCAGCCAAAACACACGGTTCCACTCACCCAGACGCAATCCCGTGCGGATAGCGTAGCGAGCGCAAGCGGTGCTTCTCTTACTAGAAGCCCCTCTAAGACCAAGTCTGGCATCTTTGGGGGCCTCTTCCGTAGACGCTCTAAGCGACTATCTACTGGATCTCAGCCTGGGTCCACCACGGACTTGAATGCGTCCAGCACCTCCCTGGTAGATGATAGTCAGGCTGCGGGCACTGAGGGCACAGCCGTGTCAAACATCCGACCTAGGACACCACCATTCCGGTCTCGTCGCAATACCTTGACCTCTACCGAAGACCTGCCGGCAACGGGAGCTGCAGCTGAGGAAACAGTACAACCTGTTGAGGAGAGCCCTTCTGAAGCCGTCACCACTGCCGAGCCCACAGAAAGCCACGAAGCAGCACATACATCAACTGGCATGATGACTTCGCCTTCTGGACACTTCGATGACCAGTACCTGCCGCCCGTACAAGAAGTCAGCGAGGCAGGAAGCATCCACGAGGAGGAGACGGATGAAGCTGAGCACCACCCAAGTCCATACAACACTTTACCTGGTAGTGCATCTAGAGCCAGTTTGGCTCACCTTCTCAGCCAAGAGATCGAGGAGAGAGCCAAAGCTCAGCGAGAAGGTCGAGAATATACGGGTCGCGGATCCCAGGTCTGGCTCAAGTCACCTTCGACCGCTGATCTGGCCTTGTCACAAGAGAAGGGAGAAACCCAAAGTGCTCCTCCAGTTACTCAACCCAGTGCCTTCCACGAAGACTTCGAGTCGCAGAACGCAGGCGAACAGCAAGATAGGGCCGACGAGTCTCAGGATGGCTACACGCCAGCTCAACGCGACTCGGCTACATCACCGGTGACGACTTCCAAGCCTACCGACACACAGACAAAGCGCAAGTCGGGCTTCTTTGCAAATCTGTTCCGATCGCGAACCAAGAAGGAACAGCCTCCTGCTCACAGGCCTGAACCAGCTGTGGCTCATGAGCGCGAGCCATCTCTCCAAGATGCAGGCGTACAAACGCAAGATGGGGGAAGCGTACGACATGCAGAAGACGGCGTAGCCGACGAAGGCCAGTCTCTTGCAGCGCAAGATCACACATACGAAGAAGAGTCTGTAGCCGCTCCAGAACCTGTCGTAGACAACCGACCCATCTTCGAGATCGCATGCGATACTCCCCTGCCGGCACCAACGTATACCGCCAAGACTCAAGCTCGTCTCGACAAGCAGAGAAAGAAGCGCGAGTACGAAGAGTATGTCGAGAAGGAGAGAGTCCGCAGAGAAGAAGAGCTTCTAGCTAAGCGTGAACGCATCATGACTGCTTACACCGGTCGTCAAGGTGAGTTTCGATGCTGCTACACCCTAACTGAAATATCTAACCTGATGTTTGCGAGCAGACTTTTCCAAGGTCCCCACACCCAAGCGCACAAAGCCATTCGGCAACAAGAAGGAGCTTGAGCCAATCCAGCATGTCGTCAAGCCAGACCGAGCTAGTCGCAAAGCTGAGGCCGGGGAGGCTGGCGATGTTCGTAGCCGCGGATCAAGCGTTTCGTCTGCTCCCTACGGAAGCCCAATCACAGCTCACCGTGCCGAGACTCCATCGCTGCCTGGATCGCCGCTGTCTCCAACTTCGCCAAGAATAGGAGTCGATGCGAAATTGGCTCAGGAGCTGCCAGGCGCCAATCGCCATCAGCAAGAGCATATTCCCGTGCCTCTCTCGCCAAAAGCTGATGTAGCCGAGAAAGCTGGATCGAAGCAAGTAGGCGAATCGCTTAAGAAGAAACCCAGCACCAAGCGCAAGGCGGGTCCCAGACCTAGCACCGATCTTACCGAAGGTGCTACACCTGACGAGCAGAAAGGAGACGTTTCGATCAAGAAGAAGCCTAGTACTAAGCGCAAGTCTACTACTCATCCTGTCGCAGCTTCCTCAGAGGTCTCTGCACCTCAAGAGCAAATCGATGGCGTAGCGCAAAGAAAGCCCAGCTCTAAGCGCACATCAGTTGCGCGACCTAGTGCTGAGCTCACTGAGCGACCCCAGCCTATTGAGATGACCCAGGAGGAGTACAAGAACAAGCCATCGCTCAACAGAAAAAGAAGCCTGAAGGAGAAACTCCTGCGCCAGAATGAGGATGGAGAAGAAGAGCAGACCAACGATATGCCTGAGCTGACAAGGAAGAGAAGCATTAAGGAGAAGCTCTTGCGTCAGAACGAAGACTAGGAGTGGATATAAACGTGATGGACATTAGATGAAGGTTGAAGGTCTTGATTCTGAATAGCACGGTATATAGCAAATGTGTATGGAGCCCAATAATATTGTCTCGATATGATGACTGATCTATGTAGATACTGTAGATACTGCAAATACCCAGTTTTGAAAGACATCAATCCGTCCGCGCACTCCGCCTTACGCTTCTTGCCGACCTCGTTTCCCCGCTTTCCACATCGATATGCCCAATCGTATCCTAGTTCGCAGCTCTATCAATGTTGACGGTCTGTGGATCCATCATTGCTTGTTTAAATCTGGTCTTCCCGGCTTATTATGCGACCGATCTTCTTTTGCGGGACCAGAATTCTTTGAGGTCGAAAAGTGCGGCTTTGCGACATGAAGGTCTCTGGACCTACCATTGACGACTAACCTTGGCAGTATCGTGCGCTCTGGCGAAACGATAGCTTCAACTTCTTATAGCCGAAGAGCTGGTGGAAAAGGTGCTAATTGCGCTGCTGCAATCGCCAAGGTCTCACACGTCTTCTATCATCAACCTGAATGCATTGATGATGATCTGATCAGGCTTCGCAAGACCAACATGTTGTCGACTTTTGCGGGACCATCAACTCTCAAGACGCTTGGCTTCGGGAAACACTGAGTTTGTATGGCGTCGGTGCTGGTCAAGATACGTTGCTCGAACGCGGAGATGTCCGTAGCCTGCCAGCTTCCATGCATGGAGAATGCTTGGACTGATAATCTACCTCGATGCAGTTACCTACCGGCCGGGCAATTATCCAAGTATCAAGAGCGACAGCTGACAATTCCATTATACTCATTCCTGGTAGGCAGTCTATGCTGCTCCGATCTGCAGCCCACCGGCTAACCGATATCCGCAGGCTGTAACTCTGCTCCTTACGACCTGCCGCAAGATCTTGCATCACGGTACTCGCATTTACTAGTACAGAACGAGATTCCTCTGGAGCAGACGTGTGCGGCGTTGCGGTCTGCGCATCAACAAGGGCTAGTAACCCTCTTCAACCCGTCACCCGTCCCTTCCACATACGACATACAGAATACAATACCTTGGGACTGCGTGGAATGGCTCTTGGTCAATGAACATGAAGCAGAAAGCCTAGCTACGGCGCTCGACATAGATGCGATTTATCCAGAGATTATGGACGACCTGATGGATGCATTACCGGGTCTTAGGGGAGTCGTCGTCACACGAGGCGCTCAGGGAGTCGGCGCAAGCATCAGACTGCAAGATGGGGGGACCAAACAGTTCAGCTTGCCAGCTGGCAGACCGCGAGGCCCGATTATAGACACGACCGGAGCTGGTGACACCTTCGCTGTGAGTGGCAGCAGGATCAAACTTGAGAAGAAAGGCGACTGATGTTCATGATACGCAGGGATATTTCGCCGTCAATCTGATGCATGCGCAGCTGAATTTGCTTCAAGCTAGTGGGGGCGAAGACCGCATACCAGCACCTGGATTGAGCGGCATCCTGGCGTTTGCAAGTGAGGCGGCTACAGCTTGCTGTGAAAAGAACGGTGCGATGGAAGCGATCCCGCTCTTGGATGAAGTCATAGCCAGGTTTCAGGCGCCGTAGAATGTCAGCGTGAGTATCGTCGCTCCCTTCAGCAGTAGTTCTTCGAGCGTTGTGTGCAGCCGTACGTTTGGTCTGCGGCCTTGAAACAGCCAATGTTACCCATCGGCTTCGCATTTATAGAAAGTAGCCAGTGCATTCCAATGCGTTCGCCAAAGCGTGAGATGTAGCTGATCCCGAAGTATAGAATACACATCCACTAGCCAATGTGCTGTCGGTAATCCTGCCTTTCCCAACTCTTGACGAAAAGCGAAAGCTCTGCATCATATCTAGCCAAATCCAACGAAGGAGAAGCGAGTCCGTGATACTGCTATCGCTTATTTCTTGGACTTGCCAGCCTCCTTCTGCGACTTGATGACTGTTGTTGGGAAAATGCGATGTCAGACCAAAAATCTTTGCTGCGTTGGCCATGCCACTCGACCCACCTCGCTTGACAATCTTTGCCTCTTCTACGAGGAAAGCACGAACGATTCTATCTCTGACGCAGTTTGCACATCTTGATCCACCGTATGCTCGGTTGACGGTCTTTTGGCGTTTTGAGATTCTGGAGTATTCGGTGGGGCGGAGGGCAGGGATCTGTATGCATGTCACATTTGAATGTCCCACAATCAGCCTATCTAATCCCTTCTCTTGCCCTTCCAGCCAGCGATTTGTCCTGCTAAACTCACGCCTGCGAGCTTGGATCCACAGTCACCGCATTTGGGGGCAGTTGCGGGCTTGTTGATGTGTAGGAAGCGTAGTTTGCCGGCTGTTGCATTCATTCGTTCGTTCTCGTCAATACTCTGTCTCTAATCTCTCCCGCTCAAAGAAAGGCTGCTGCTGACATGGCGTCTTTACGACTCTCCTCCTGTTTGAAGAGGTCGAGTACGACTTGCGCGTGCGTAGGGTTACTCGTTGAGCCATTCTTGAGGAAATAGATGCACACTTGGGTCAGCTCAGTCTCTCCCCTTCCTTCAAGACCCAACCTCGAAGTCAAAATCGGAAGGCAGGCTAGGCCTTCGATCGGCCGCAGAAAAAAACCTTTCGTTTGGAACCAATCCATCTTCACAATGCAGAGCTATCCAAGGCCTGCTGCTCGTGTTAATCGTCTGCGCAACTGCCTGGTCCTATCAGAATCCCTTCATGAACGGCCGAGCTTCCATGAAAATGTGAAGACGTCTTGCTCCGCGGAAGATTTGCAGGCTCTTACGAAGCACTCTGATTAATACACTGACTATGTTCCCTCGGTCCTGCTCGAAATCCCTGCCTTTGTGTTTCCATTGTACAACTGACGAGCGATTCCTTCCTAATACCCCGGGTCCAAAGATTTGATGCACCTGCTAAGCGTCCTCTGCTGATACATCGCTTTGAGCTGATGTCCAGACCGCTTTTCGACCGCATCGAATTCAGCTGACCGTAGCCAAGGCTGTGCATCGCTGTTGGCCAACCTGACGATTTCTATCCAGATGATGCACTCAATCCAACCCACCCTAGCCGCTAATCAAGCGCGCATATCAATATGAAGCTGAGCTTCAGCTCGCTGAGCTCCTTCTGGTATGGCAAGCAGGGCCTTTCGAAGAAAAAGCACAAAAGGAAGCTCGCTGTATTCAATCCGGTGAGTAAACGCTATCTGCAGAGTGCTGTATACAGAGCTGAGACTGCATGCTGCTGATCTGTGCCTGCTTTTACAGAAATACAAGCTGGGCGACTACGTAACATGCTATCCGTTCCCTTCTAAGACGAGGGCAAAGAGCTGGATCGCGCGTGTCGTAATGATGGATGCTCGAGGCGTCACAATACTGCCCTTGGCCCGCCTAAGGGATGTCGAGCGTAACGTAAGCCGCCCCGGTCTGAAGTCAAGGAAGGGCAGCTGATACTCAAATCCACGATACAATATAGTCTCTTGCAGTTCCGAAATGTCTCGCCACTGGCTCAATCGACTGGGAGAAGCTGCTCATACCCGTCGCCGGCGGCACGCAGCTTGTTCTCCTCTCAGGACCGAATCTCAGGTCCGTCATGCCATACGCTCGCAAGCAACCCAGATGGGCAGAGGTGGGTAGATACTCCTTCAGAGTAGACCCGTGCTACGTACCTGATCTCGCCTTCCAGTACTTTCTGCCGCACGACAAGATAATCTTTCAAGCCAAGCTGCCCGAAGCGGATCGTCCTAGCTTGTTCCTCGGCCGTGTATCTTCTGGCAGTACGGGCAACAAGCTGAATGTTCGGGTATACGAAGCCAGACCTGTCATACCCACCGATGGGCCAGCTGATCGATGGAATTATCGACACGAGGACCACACAGGTATCGTAAACGAAGCTCCCAAGATGGCTTTCGGTAAGCAGCATTCAGCAGACCCAGCTGCGACGTATTCTGATCGACGACCTGTCTTCACGCCTATAGCATCCTTTCCTGTATGGGAGGTATCTCGAGACGACGTCGTGGAGGTCTGTGTGCCTCAGCTCCAGAATGTCTACAAGGGAGACTATGTGGTATATGAAGACTCTTCAGGCGGTCTACACGTTGGCTGGATAACTCGGACGCCTCTGGAACAGAAGCGGGTCCTTCAGGGAGGGCCTTGCCGCGATGACACTTTCATCATCTGGGAAGATGCTGCACCTCGCATACCGGTGGACAGCTATGTATGTGTCAATGTCACTGCAATGGAGTCTTCGAGCTTATGACCTCTTCCTACAGGGTCGAGAAGTGCCAGTCTTCAAGAATACAGAGTTGCGCGCATTCGACTACTACCTGGCGAGCAACGACGACGAGATGGCCGTCAGTCTCAAAGCAAAACTCGGATACAAAGCCACATCAAAACTCTGGAACCATCTTCACAACGACCCAGATCACCGTCTGAACGAGTTAGCTTTCAGCGTGGAGGCTAAAGTGCCAAGGCACAGAATAAAGAAAGTCCTGATAGAGGCGGAAGATGGATATGCGCAGCTTGCCGTACGTTTCAGCCAACATCGTTCTCCCGTGTTTACACAAAGCGTAGCTGATCGCACGGTATATCACAGTGGAGGAAAGAAAGAAGAGCAAAACCTGTGCAGTACGGCACAATATGCTATGTCATCGACGAAAACAAAGAAGTCCGCCGGGTGGAGCCTGCCAGTCTTTCAACTGTCGAAGTCCAGGCGGCCTTGAAAGAAAGGCCGACAATGCGTCACAGATACCGATTGGGTTTCAATCGTGTGTCGCAGAAAGCAAATGCTTATCTAGCCAATATCGGGCGTGAGAACAAGCTGGTATTGGTGAGCTGCCCTTCTCATCAGTTGTGGTCGTAAGGTGAATGGACTGACGACTTGTTCGGTTCGACAGATGCGTGAAACACTGAGATCTGTTGATCTATGGCTAGGCTTGTATTCTCGTCGCAATATCTTCCTCACTGAAGACGCAGCAAAGCTCCGGCTTGCCCGTTACTATGGTATGCCTCAAGAGGACTACATTCGCACGCTCTTGCATTGGCCAGAAACGAGACCTCTACGGACCTCTTCGCCGGCCCCAGGAAGATCACCTTCACCGTTCTACGCTGACGGTGAAGGACCCCTCATTCCGCCTGATGTTCCACCAGCAACGTTGCAGACTCCCTCGGTCAAGAGCATCAGCACCGCTTCAAGTAGTAGTTCAAATAGTAGTACGCCACCTGTCGACGGGCGCGGTCGGACTGGACAGCCTAGTCCAAGGCATCGTTCGCCTGAGGTCATGGACACTGGTCGAGCGGCAAGTCATGCAAGCTATTCCACTCTGTACAGGTCGCCGACGCCTAGGCCCAAAGCGAAATCTCAGACGCGGCATGCGCCTTCACCGCAGAATGTTCGAGACCCTCAGCAAACGCAGACTACTCGCACGTCGCCTGTCCTCAGTCGACAGACTCCAATACCACGTGCGATGAGCGATGCTGCGCCCGTCACCAGCAATGCAAGCCCCAAGGTGCCTCGGGCAAACTCACATGAAGGAGCCATGAATCCAGCAGCTGGTGTACCTCTACCGACTCGTAAAGAGAGTAACTACAGCGCCTCTTCGTCTTCAAGAGCCGGGTCCCCTTACGGCTGGCGTTCCAAAAAGCCAGTTCCGATGAGCGACGAGGCAAAAAGGTTTATGCTGATGGGCGAGTATGCTCGACGAATGAGACGGCGAGCCAAAGCCGATGAAAAAGTAGCTGAAACGATGTTGAAACGGGTGGCTAAAGCAGAAGCAGCAGGCGATGTGCCCGGTAATGCGTATGCAGACTGGCAGACGGAAGCTAGCGCAGATGTTCTGGACAAGCGTTTCGCAAGGCTGACTGAGACGGCCGCTAAGAGGAAACAGAAGCTAGACATCGCCAAGCAAAACCTTCAGAAGATTCAGGTGAAGAGGTAACGGAATATAACACGATTACTATTAACGGATGGTTTTTGTATGACTACAACTGCAATAGTAAGAACGTCTAATGCTATCTAAACTGATCTACGATGCCCGAAACGGACTGCCTGACGTGTTGACTCATTGCTTAGTGCCGAAGAAGTTTGCGATGGCTTTACCCAAGCGCAAAGAAGCCGTCTCTAGCTGTTCTTGATTTCCAGCATAGCACGCTCGCAAGAAGACAGCCTTGTCCAAGATCGCTGCGTTCTCCGCTTGCAGAGCATCTTCGGCATCAGAGACTGAGTCTGGGACGAAGCCGATCGGCAGTGCCGATTGAGATGCAAAGATGCTCGATTGAAGGATGAGAACGTTTTCTTCGAGACATGCCTCGAATAGGCGGCGCATGAGCTGGAAGGTATTCGTCCGTGGTCCTAGCTCGTTCCCGCTCGTTTCGCGTACATTCGTACGGTAGTCTGAGTGTCTCGTCAAATCTACTTGAAGCCATAAGAACATGCCAGACGAAGGTACCGGCTTGCAGCGAATCAAGTCGCGCGAGCAGTGCTTTGCGATGCCGTTCACGAGGCAGTCCTGAGGAGATATACAGGTGAGCTCCCAACTATGACCACTTCTTTGTAGTTACGCACCCGCTTGACAGAATACTGTCGTCGAATGTCACAGATCCAGCGAGCAAAGCCTTCGAGTCCCCAACTCTGATTTGTCGTGTTCAATTCCGGCTCTGATAGCAGCTGAGCGAAGAACCCTTGTGTGATTCCGCTAGAAATCGTCAGAATGTACAAGTCAGTCTTGTGTACTTACTTGCTGTGAAGACTCGGCAGTACCTGATTTCCTGGGATTCGGTCTCTGCTATCCGCTGGATCCGCTCAATGAAAGCAGGGGAGCCAGTGAGCCAGCCGATTCGCATACCAGCTGAGAACGACGAGGAGATCAGTATGAGCTTGACAATACCACCTGTGGCTCGACTCACGAGCGAAGCACTTGCTGAACGAGTCTAGGCGGAGCACTCTGCCATCGACATCGATGCTGAGGTAGCTTCGCGGCAAACTGCGAGCGAAAGTATCCAGGTCTCTGACATCTTCGAGAGCCACTCTTCCCGGATCGATCTCGGGTATGGAGTTCCCGTCTGCAGCCGGGCCATTGTATGGGCTGAGGACGAGCCAGTAGTAGGGATCGTCCTCCACGATGACTAGGTCGTGCTTCTGAGCGACTGCATAGACGGCTTGTACGCGCTTTAGGGTCATGGTAGCGGAAGTAGGATTCTGGGCTGTTGGAACAGTGTAGAGAACATGTGGCCTAGGAACAGCTTTGTCAGCCGGATTCGTCTGGTAGGGCATATTTTCTCACTTCTTGCCCTTCGTCGTTATATCCCACTTCGTGAGCATCTCATCTAGTAATTCTGGCACGATCCCTTGCGTATCCATCGGTACTCCTCTCACACCCGCTCCCAGCGCTTTCGCAGCAGCAATGGGAGGTGCGAATTCAAAGTCTTCCACAAGAAGAGTATCGTCTCGCTCAAGTAAAGCTTTGAAGACTTTTGTGCTCGCATCTGTATTTCCTCCTGTTGGAATTTGGTCATATTCGTACTGAGGTGAGTGGAGGAGTTCTGTGAGTCTCCTCAAGCTGTCTCGTAGCGGAAGGAAGCCCATAGGTCTTGCATACTGTTGTGCTTGGTCCAGATCCAGGGCTCCATGTTCGCCGTTTGGTCCAAGACCTTTATAAAGCTTCATGGTGGTTCCTGTTTGCTTCTGCTTCGGCTGCACATATGGTGTACCATCAAAGTTTGGAGGTGTAGGTAGCTCGAAGGTGACGGATTTCAGAGGGAAAGTCGAAGGATGAGGCTATCATAAGGGTTTTACGATAAGTAGATGTGCGATGTATTTAGCAAGAGCACCACGCACAAGACCACCGCCTAGAGAGACAAAGTTAGGATCTTCGAGATAGCGATACATGGCCTGGGAGGGAGCTTCATGGTGAGAATTGTCGAGTCATCCTTCCTCGCGCTTAAGCCCGGCCTACCTTGAGCATATTGGCCTGGCGCTTTGCGGTGAGCTTTGTGATATGGTGCGACAGATCTGGCAGCTCGCGCTGGTGATGCTTGCCGTTGCCATTGCTGGCGGAGGATGCGCCGTTCATGTTGACCATAATCTTCAAGATCTTTCAGAGCAGGCGTCGAGCGAGACTACGCGTCTTGATTTATATGCCTCTAGTCTGCAAAAAGAAGAGTCGATGGGAAAGATGAGAAGCAAAGCTGAGCCGCGAAGCAACTGCAAACTCCGCCCGCAAATTCTGCTTAGAAGCGCGTCACGTGTGCTTTCCATTGCGAAGAGAAATACAATGAGCTGGCTACCATCTGCTATTACGACGACTGCTGGGCTTAAAGATGGACCCTCTGCGAGAGCTGCCTCTGGAGGGAGCGCCCCGGCGACTAGAAGACGATGAAGAGGAGGATGACGGATTGAGAAGGAATCTATCAACGAGCCAGCTTGCCCCTTTGGCGACTACTTTGGTGAAGAGCTCATCACCCTGTGACGGTTTATTACTGCGAGGACGGTGGTAGGAGCTTGAAGGGGAGCTTCGACTTGGTGTGGGAGCTGATCTGTAGCTGGCCCTCTCCAGCTCTCTTTCGTATCTACGTTGAGTCGAGCGGTAATCCCTGTCGTTCTGGTGAGGATAGTAGCTCCTCGGCCCTCCACGGATGCCTTGAGTCCCGTAGGTATCGATGTCGTAGTACGGATCGAATGCACTACGAAGAGGAGGTTGATAGCCTGCATAGGCTTGAGTGCCAAGACCGCCTGCGCCTGAGTAGTAGTATGATGACATGTGTGCGTGTCAGGACCTCTTGGTGCTGGTGCTTGCTCGATACCTCTGGTGGTCCTTGTCAACAAGAGCCAAGAGGCGATCTCGAGCTCGCTGCTCTGTAGCCCTCTATGCGAGCTGCCTCGATTACAGAGCATCGCCCTGACGTCAGGGATGATAGGGAGGCTTCCCTTTGTGCCAACTCGCTGTGTCTCGTGCGATAGCATCATCGGAGTTGAACGAGGTAGAGCAGTCTTGGTAGTGGGGTAGAGTAGAGGTTGACGGGGTGACGAAAGCAGTAGGAAAGGGGCCTCTCAAAAGCTCAAATTGTCAAATTCACGGAGCCCAGTCATAACAGTCGCGAACAGGCAGCTAGCTAATACTTAGAATACGTTCGGATCGCGTTGTCATTGTGAGAAGCACCGTAAGACCGTCTAGGCCGGACGAACGGAGAATCGTATCTCGAATCACCCCGATTGTAAGCCGGTCTTGGCGCAATGTGATGCGCAGAGTAGCGTCTGACCGATGACACCTGTCTACTTTTTGTATCGTGACGATTGTTCGCGAAGTAAGATGTTAGGTGGAGGATGCCGCCAAAAGTCTTCTCAGCTGCGTATCCGATTACGCCTTCCATAGCCGGCTTGACGAATATGTCTGACTCTCTTGTGTCGAAAGTGGAACCACGACGAGTAGGCCGGGTAGGAGAAGTATGCTGACTGTATCGCTTGCTTGGCTTGGAGCAGTCACGACGTTCCCTTTGTTCTGTCGTCGTCCTGCCATAGAGGTCGCTGCGGCTTCGAGGGACATCACGGTATGTCGAGGGCGCTCGAGAGGCTCTAGGTGTTGGTGAGCCTGCTGACGAAGTGCCGCTGAAGATGCTGTCCCACGCTGCATCTGGAATGCGCGAGCGAGAGCGTGCGCTACGGTAAGCCATTGAGCCTTGTCTATGCTGTCAATAGGGCCGCGCTGGAGCTAGACAATGTGTGATGAGTGAGTTGTCGTGTGAAGGAGGATGTGAGTCAAGAGGCACGTCACCAGCAGCATCAGACGACGACTTGGAAGTCACAGGTTGGACAAAACAGCAGCGCCATAACATGAACTGGCCAGACCCATGTTCCCTTTGTTTCCAGTAAGGTGACCTTGATTCTTGCGTATGCGAAGGTCGCATCAGCCTGCCGATTGCGCTCAATCGTTGGGTTGTCAGATACTGATACAAGCTGTTGCCGCCTTTGAACCATCGAAGTGCTTATGGCGCATCTACAGGATTCCAAGAACAAGCGCCCGCTTTCCCCTGATCCAGCGCATCCAGCTTTGCCATATGGTCTTTGGACAATTCGAAATCGTACACATCTGCGTTTTCTTTGATGCGCGAAGGCGTGTCTGATTTGGGCAGAGGGACAAAGTTCTTCTGCAGACACCACCTTATAAGTACTTGAGCTGGCGTCTTGTTAACTGAGTTCGCAACTTCGACCTGTCCGACGCAATGAGTATCAGCGAAAGATATCATGTGATGAGAGAGGCAGAGAGGAGGCAGGCTTACAAGAGTAGGATCCTTCATCTTAGCTCCGCGGACTAGAGGGCAGTACGCTTGGACTACTATTCCTTCTTTCTGGCAGTACGAGACGATCTCTTTCTGGGCGCACCAAGGGTGGAGTTCGATTTGGTTGATAGCTGTGACACAGGGCAAGATCAGCACGTTGACAAAACGTCGCAATCTGAAAGAAAAAAGGACGCGTACCAGGCGTAGTCATCCCAGCCTCTTTCAACTCCTTCAAATGCTTCACGCCAAAATTGCTGACTCCGACACTTTTGATTCCACCCTTCTGCCTGAACTCCTCGAGCACTTTATACGCTTCCAGTCTCTTCTTCTGGCCCGCATTAGGGTCGTGCAGGAGGATCAAGTCAAAGTAGTCCAAGCCGCTCTTGCGGAGCGAGTCTTGGATGGCGGATGTAGTGGGAGAAGTGCCGTGTTCTGAAGACATCACTTTCGTAGTTATGAAGATGCTCGAACGGTCGTGGGCTCTAGGTGTGACATGCCGGAAAGTCAGTGAATTGTGCTCGAGAAGAGCTGTGAGGAACGAAGGCCTTACGATTTCCGGACTGCATCTGCGACTTCCGCTTCGTTATGATAGTATCTCGCCTATGTATCGAAAAGAAAACAGTGTCAGGTACTTGTCCGCCACAGCGGAGACAGCGTCATGAAACGACCGGCTCACACTATCGATGTGTCTACCAAACATTGCAGCATCAGCCTCTACTTGCGCGCAATATGATGGTATAGTGAAGAAGAAGCTCACCTGTATCCGACCTCCAAAGCAGCAGTGACGGACTTGAATGCATTTGTCGACTCGAAGACTCCGAAACCTAGCAGAGGCATAGCGTGTCCCGAGTTGAGCTTGACGACTGATGAAATAGATAGTGCCATTCTTTGTTATTATGGACGGGTTTGCTCTGGTTGGAGATAGACTGAGAATGGTGTTGGACCCTGCAAGAAGATGGTTGAGGTTGAGGTTGAGGTTAGATTGCAAGAGGTCGAGCCCATTTGGGAGAAACAATCTATGAATACAAGTAAAGTATTTCTAGCGATAATGTACCAGTGTATCATAGTTTAACAAACTATATGCATGTAAGAAAAGCGAGGCAGGCCTGGCTTGTATGAGCGAAGTGAGATGGAGCGCTAGGCGCGATGTCGTTGTTTCTCGTGTCTGGCTTAATGTTTGTGG
>BCII01000021.1:334998-403384 GCA_001972285.1 Erythrobasidium hasegawianum
GGTGAACATCTTGAGGAAGCACGACTGCAGCGCTATACCACGGATATTGTCCGTGCTGTCAATAAATTTGCCCTTCTTCGGTAAGCAAACGAGGGAAGCTTGAAGCCAGGGTCTAGGGATTTCTCCGGTCAGCAAGATATCATTAAATAGCGCGCTTATCTCTGAGTTGTCTATCCAGAACAAGTCTTTCTTGCGAACCCTGTCCATGCCTGCTGAGGTTCCCATGCCTTTGAGCAGATCAAGCTTTACCGGCTCGATGTCGGTTGGTGTGCATAGGTCATGCAGCGGATGTGGTTCCTCAGGTGGGGCCTGTCGATCTAATTGTTCTGCGCGCATGTCGTGAGCCAGCTTCGAGGCTCGATCGAAGTGAGGCTGGTGTCCTCCAGCAAAGAGATTCTTGAAGTGGTTTACCACAGAGTCTGGAGGGAGCGAGCAGGAGTTTGTTGAGCGTCTGCTCATGAGCTGGTTGATTGTTCTCCATTGTTCTCCTGATCCCTTCGCCCGATGTAGCTTCTCACGCCGAGCACCTTGCTGTGCCTTCAATTCTTTCCGTTTCACTCTGTTATATTTTTTTCTGCAGCGAGCCATCTCTCGCAGGTGTTCATTAGAGCCAGGATTGTCTCTGAGTAGTTGGGCTGCCACGCGAAAGGCGTCCCTATGAAGGTCCAGCCGTAGATCTCGCTCGCAAGGACGGACTAAACTTAGGATAGAGTAGGTGGAGAAGAATCTGCCCTGTCCCGAGCAGCCGCACTGGTCAGTCGTGTCGCAGGGTATAATAGACTGTGCTGCTTTGATGATGTGGGCTCTACACGCTTGAAATTTGAATTGCTCGTCATGATGCTTCCTGCGAAGCTGGACACGCTTTCTACGACTACAAGGACCGAAGCCTTTGGCATGCATGAGGGTTTGTCTGGTCGCTCTTGCGATGGTCGCGTCTCAATCCTGTCGTGCACACCAAAGGAAAGCGGAAAGGTCAGCGTGTGGTTTCTCATGGCAGCATTCACGACGCCGGGGTAGAAGTAGAGGGAGAGCCGGCTGTTCAGATTGCAAACTAGATTAAATCCTCCACTCATCCAGCGACAGCTCAATCTCTCGGTCTCGGTCTTGCTCTCCCTGCTTGAAACTCGCGAAAACTAGGCTCGAAACGCGAGGCGCTACGAAACGTTGCAGCTGTTTCGCCGGGTGAGAGGGAGTGACGACCAAGAGACATGCTGTCCTCGAGATGTAAAACCATCCCAAGCCTGAGTAGTGCTCCCGGGATCCGGTCGACTGCTCTGGGCTGCTGTGGCTTTCTGGCGTTGTCATCGCTTTGCTTTGTTTATCTTGTTGTTGTGACTGATCAATGGCTTGCTGCATACCATACCTTGATCTCATCTAGCCGTGGAATGGATGATGTTGTTTGCATGCCAAAGGGCTTGTTTATCTTCAGTTGCACCCCATAAAAGCCAGCCAACAATTCAAAGGTCGTCTTTCTTTCTTCTCCATCAACATCACTGTAGAGTCTTCAAAGAGGTGAACAGCACTGCACTAGAGACACCTTCAACACTTCCTAACCCTGCCTTACACAGCTCTTTATACTTCTCCCCTAACCCCCCAATCAACAACAACTAGCAACCATGTCTGGACGAGGCAAAGGTGGGACTACACTACTATAATAACACTTCAGAACATACCTAATGGCGTTGACTCCCAGGCGGGAAGGGACTAGGAAAGGGAGGCGCCAAGCGACACCGCAAGATCTTGCGCGACAACATTCAGGGAATCACAAAGCCCGCAATCAGACGTCTTGCACGAAGAGGAGGAGTGAAGCGTATCTCTGGACTGATCTAGTGAGCGGATACCGCCATCCTACTATTGTGAACCTTCACTGATGCTTGTTTGTCTTCGCCAGTGAGGAGACTCGTGGTGTCCTGAAGATCTTCTTGGAGAATGTCATCCGCGATTCAGTCACCTACACTGAACACGCAAAGAGAAAGACCGTAACGTCGCTCGATGTCGTGTACGCTCTCAAGAGACAGGGACGAACTCTTTACGTGAGCTCCAGTTCCAGGTCGTATTTATTTTGATCAATCAGCTGATGAGCTTTCTCTCTTTCCACATAGGGATTCGGCGCATAATCACTCTCATCATATTACACTATCGATGCCGCTGCTAGAAGCCCTCTCCGCGAGCGCCTGTCCCCAGCATCACATCTTACATCGTCTCGTCTCTCACGCACTCTCTTCGCTTTTCTTTTACTTTTTCACCCTTTTTCAATACATGCATGCTTTCTTTCTTCCTCTGCTTCCAGTTCCTAGTGTTGATGGCCTGAGCCTGCTACTGTGACTAGCTAGATCTTCTTCTCTAGGATCCGACGGTCTGAGGGGATATAGAAATGCTGTTTTTCTTACCTGCTGTTCCAGGAGTGTGCATTTGTCTGCTTTGCCTGACCTGCAGCTCCTCTGTACCAAAGGATGCCTTGCAAACTTGCAAACTGAAACGGACACCACGTCAGTAAACAAGCTCCATTGATATTTGGTGTTGAAGGGACATGGGAGAGAAGTAGATTAGGAACATTCGTCATTGCTTCTCTGCATAATAAGTTTTTATTTCCACTACAGAATGATTTCCGAACACAACCGAGATAGAGAACAATGCCGATCTGTGATAATGATATATGAAGTGTGTGATAGAAAATGACGTTACTAGAGCGAAGTCAGAGTAGCAGAAGAAGGAGGAAGATGAATCCATTGGTATTTCGGAAGAAGTCGAAAGCGTGTAAAAAAAGACAGGAAAAATTCCACTTGGAAGACTCAAAGCCAGAAAAAGCTTGATACTTGATGATTCTGCAATGCTTGGCGCGCTTAGAACTCCTTGTTATCGATCCACTTGCTGAACATGTCGAGGGCGACCTCCGGCTGGTCAGTTGGGACCTATTTCCACACAATTCGACATCATGAGCCCTCTTCGCTCATTCGGTAAATCTACAGACATCTTATTATAACGCACCATATGACCAGCCTCGTAAATCTCGATAAAAGAATAATTTCCCGCTCCAGGACCTGCTTTGTAGTAGTTTCCACTGCTCTTGCCCGTCTTGGGGTGCTTCAAGTTGAATGGGTGCGTAGATACTTGTTTGGCGATCTCGGAGCTGAAGATCGTAGGTAGGGCCGTGAACCATTCTTTGTTGCCGAGGTAGTTGCACTGTATGAATACAAAATCGAAAGAGGGTTGAACGTTAGTGGATAGAAGGAGAAATAGAGCGCAAGCGTACCATGGCATCGGCATTACCGGCGTAGATGAGGACTCTGACGCCATCTTCTAGCAGAGGAGGCAGGAACGCAGCGCTATTATGCTGACTATCTCCAGTCTGCGAGAGAATGACACACAAAAGACGTGTTTTTAGCATGCATGGCTTTGAAAGATGCGAAATCATAGCGCGCGGAGACATAGGGCCTTACCATCAAGAATGCCCGATTGACGTCCATGTTGCACGAAGTGAACTGGAGCTCTTTGGCGACACCTAGCTCTTCCTTGACTTCAGGCTTGTTTAGGTATGTCTCAATCCAACTCATCTCGCGGTAACTACGAGAGACATTGATCATTACGGAATGAGAAGTACTCCAAGAGTCAGCCAAGCATCATCGGATGCACGAATACGAGTTTCACTCACCAAAGCGGGCCATCTGCATCCTCGCTTCTATCGCAGGGCTTTCTAATATCATACAGATTCCTTCCACTAGCCTGCAGGGGGCTATACATTCCCCAGCAGTAGAGTGCCGCAGGTACGCAGCTGAATCTTGTAGGGTTATTATAGCAGTACGACTCCAATCGCTGGCACGTGGAGACTTTGTTCTTCAACGTAGTGCACTGACTCTCATCTAGGAACGCATGCTCGGACGGCGCACATGCGTATTCGGGAACACTCGCGAATTGGATATAAGGGTCCGTGAGCCCGTTGCCGATGAGCACTGACTTCAGGTTGATGCGCGCGTGCTGCATCGTGTCTTTCTGAGCAGAGAAAGAGGAAGAGGTGGAAAGAGTAGTTTGCGCTTTCTGCTCGTCGTGGATGTGCGCGGCAAATTGAGGGATGTAGGTACCTCCGTAGCCTGCGCATCACACACGCTTATCTTGTCAGCCAAGTGGTTGAGTTGATAATGATGTACCACTGTATTCCCTGCGGGTACGCGTCCATCAAGACACTCACAGACACGTCCATGAAGAACTGCCTGGGCGACATGCGCGCCTTCAAACCTACAATCATGGTAGGCGTCCCCGCGGTCTGGGAACAGATCCGGAAGGGAATCATCACCAAAGTCAAAGATGGTGGAAAAGAGAAAGTCTTCAATGTCGCTATGACCCTCAAGAGGAATTCAACCATCTTAGGACATGTAGCAGATGCAGTCGTCTTTAACAAAGTCAAACAGGCTACAGGGGGCAGATTGAAATATGCCCTAAGTGGAGGAGCCCCCATTTCAAGCTCTACGCAAGAGTTCTTACAGACTGCACTAGTCACCATGCTGCAGGGGTAAGTTTGATCTCCTGAAAGTAACACTGGACTTAATTGACGTATGTGCATGTCTGCAGCTACGGAATGACCGAATCCTCAGCCATGTGTGCGATCCTCCCGCCCGAGTATCTCCGCCTAGGCGCAGTAGGCATTCCCGTACCCTGCGCCGAGATCAAGCTCGTCAGTGTACCGGATCTCAACTACTCTTCATCCAACAACCAAGGAGAGATCTACTTACGAGGCCCATCCATCACACAAGGGTATTTCAAGAGAGACGACTTGACAAAGGAAACTATTACGGAAGATGGGTGGCTCATGACGGGCGATATTGGGCAGTTTAATGAGGATGGAACACTCAGTATCATCGATAGAAAGAAGAACTTGGTCAAATTGAGCGGGGGTGAATATATCGGTGAGTTCATCTCCCCTCGCACAGGTCTCATTATACAACAACAGAGAGCTGAATGGACAGCATGCTTTTAAATTTATGATGTGATTTTCTTCGCCAGCCCTCGAGAAGCTCGAAACGACCTATTCTGGCTGTTCCCTCGCAATGAAGATCTGTCTCCACGCCGATTCCGACGCGAAACAGCCTATGGCCATCATCTTCCCTAACGAGAAGAACCTGCGCAATGCCTCGAGCTCAGTCGGGCACGGCGAGAACGAAGACCTGAAGACATTGTGCGAAGACGACAGCGTCAAAGAAATCGTACTTAAAGAACTGAATGGAATTGGAAAGAAAGCAGGCTTCAAACAGATGGAATTGCTGCAATGCGTTGTCCTTGATCCGGAGGAGTGGACGCCGTCTAACGGCCTGCTCACCGCAGCCCAGAAACTCCAGCGTAAAGCCATTTTCGAGAAACATAAAGAGGAGATAAAGAAGGTCTACCCATGAGCTACTACATATGCCCAATGTTGGTCTGGTCATCTTTGTTGTCGTTGGCGACGTGGTCTGGACGAATTTCGTGGGATGCTGAGGTGAATGCAGGCTTTGGCACAGAGGGCGAAGCAACATTACTCGCAATGGAGTATACTCATCAGCAATGACCATCTTTCTGCCTCCACTATCATCTCTACCTATCGCGGCCGAATATACGCTGCCATCCATGGACTGGCTTTTCTTCTTCTTCTTCTTCTACGCCTGCAAGTCGTCGTCGAGGTACTTTCACAATCTATCTACAAACAACATATAAGCGGTACTCTCACCCCCAATCTCTTTGTCTGAACGTCAATGTCATAGTTTCATACGGCTTTTTCACGTTGTAACTTCCTCTCTATTCGTCAATGATACTTTCTGCTACGGTGCTGTACGATGCAATGCAAATTTTCAATACTACTCAATCTTGCAATTCTCGAGTAGGCCTTGTTGCGTGTATATTCCGAGTTTCTTACAGTCTGCTAGTAGATAGGCGCGCGTAACAACAACGTAACAAGAGGAAGAGGCATGGGAGGATAGCTAGCTATGTAACATTTCAAAAGACGAGTCAGTTTCTATCTGAAAAGAGGAGGACTATGATTGAATGGATTCATAGTATAGTAGGGTTGAGCGGGAGGAGGAAGATGAGGCAGATTGTATCCCCCGTTCGTACGATTGTTGTCTTGGTTGAAACTAGGCAAGGGAAGTCTCGGCGGCGACAAGGACGAAGCTGCAGATGACGAGCCAGAAGATGATGACATCGAAGAAGGAGGGAGAGGCGCCAAGTAAGATGGAGGAGAACAGAATGGGTAAGGATGATAATTGAGCTGACGAGGCCACTGCGACAAGGGCGGGAGGCCATTCGGAGGTGGAAGCATGTGGTGTGCTTCCGTGAAAGGTGCAGTGTTCTCGAGTTGTCCTAGATCTGAGCTCGTTGGAGATGGATGAGTAGGAGATGGCTTATGATGTACAAGCCAGGATTGTTGCTTTCGCTTGTGCTTCTGCTCGACCGGCAAAGCTGTGAGCAAGAAACCCAGCGTCATTAGCGATGCACCCAGAGGCAGGCTGAAGAAGAGGCATACCTTTCCACTTGGATTTGCTTTGACCCCTCGGTAGAGCATCATGACAGTCATTGTCGCATCCAAGTTTGACGCATCGTTGGCAAGGTCGCGACTCGTCGCATTTCTTGTGCGTCTGCGCATAACAGTCAGCCATCGCTGCTGTAAAGAGACTCGTTATAGACTTACTGTTCTGCAACGCATGCAGGACAAGGCAGTCTGTTGCCTCTTTCCCAGGGGAGCAACGGTGTCGAGGTCAATGAATGGTGAATCTTCCAACTCGGGCATGAGAGCTTGTTTCTGGGATCTTGTAGCAGCTCGTTTGCTTCTAGAAACAGCTGCCGCAGTAGAGGCAACTTTGCTGCCTCTTCTCGATGAGGCTGTACCTTCGCGCTCGAAGGTACTGTTGTTTGGCTCAAACTGGTCGGAGGTCGACAGCGATGTGGTTGACAAGGCTGTCTGATCAAACAGCTCATAGGAGGCATCGTCGGACTCTGAGGACGAGGTGACTTCTTGGACTGCAGACCACAGTAGGTGTAGGCCTCCCGAAGGTGAGCCAAAGCTGGATGTCGTACTCTCATCCCCGCTGTCGCGCTGATGCGAGACGCCAAATTTGTCTTGAAAGGCCATGTCGTCGTAATCCATTCGTTCAAGGGAGGTGAATAGCAGGAGAAGAAGAAGAGATGTGGTCGATGCAACAGATAGAAGAGAATCTGCTGCGAATGATGTACCGCCCCCTTCAGTCGGACGCCGACACCCAAGTCAATACGGAATCTCAGACTGACTTACCTTGTCAACGTCGAGTCTGAACGTCGGAGGAACAGTAAACCCAAGAAATAGACTATATGTATGTGTGTCGATAGAAGGTAAGGAAGGAAACCAAGCCTGCTTTGATTTCAAGTCCTTGATGTCGTCGTGAAATCCCGCCCTGTCAGCTAAACGCGCGCGACAACTCCGTCTGTCGGTCTTGCTGGCACTACCGTAGCTTTGGTCTTCCGAGCGCATACGTATGCTTCTCTTCCAGTATTACGCGTACTTGCTGAAATGGAGCTAGAGTAGCTTCTTCGAGTCCTTTGTACTTGGGCAGTTTGGCTGTCTACTGTGTAGTGATCTCGCCCGAGAAGGACAAGAAGCCTGCTTAGTGCATCTACAAATTGCCCCGCTCCTGCCAGATAGCTTAGGAGGTCCATTGCTTGTCCAGCTTCAGGACCCGAAAGAGACACATGGGTGAGACGTCGTCGAACAGCACAACCACGTAAACAGGACAGCGTATACGCGAGTTCGTCGGAGCATCAGCGAGAGAGCCACGTTCGCGTCAATCAGGTACGCCATCATGTATCAGTCTGCAATGAGGCATCGGGTCACACGAGAAGACAGATCTTCTTGAACATCTGCTCGACTGTTTCGCGACGTAGGGCATTGCAGACATCATCCAGCTGTCCCGTATAGCAGACTTTCCGCTAATTCCCAATTCAGAGTAGGGACTTCGGGCCTTGCTCGCATGCACAGATCGCATTGCACATGGTGACAGGTAGCGACAAAGAGCCTCTAGCCCCGACATCTCCGATTACGATGGTCTGCGGGATCTTGTACGAGCGAAGGGTCGGATGCCAGCCTTTGCGGAGTTCGGTATTTGGCAGGGCGATGAAGGCATCCATCATGAGCATTTGTCATTGACGGGTTGGAGGACACGTCTAGGAGACGAGAGAAGATGGAAATGTTCTGAGACAGTTTCTCTCGATGATTCATGGTCTAATGGTCTCGCTCAGAGCGACTGGTCAGCTGTGCCGACCGAGAGATAATCAGAACCAGCTGAGGTAGTCCTCCAGACTTCGTAGCCAGCAATGCACTCAATACTAAGAAGGCAGAAGCAAGAAAGGCATTTGATGCCTTTGTTCTGGAGTGGTGCTTAATCTGAAATCCATCACTCATGAAGCCCATCACATCTGCAAACTGCCTCCACCAACTCACAGTCTTTGCTGGACCCTCACCACCTTCGCGACGGATTCTAGCTGCTGACCCGCAGCCTTTCAGCGGAAGCCTTTGCAGGCCGCCTTGGAAGGCAAATCTTCCGTTCAATGATGCCCTTCAAAGCCTTTCGTTCCATCCCCTATATGCTCACCCTTGTGTATGCCCACTGTACGGCTACAAAAGCCGTTCGAAAGCTGCTCGTCTGGCTTGTCTCTGCATCCGAAAAGCACTTCAGCTACTAAGAACTGAGAACCAAGCAACTACAAACCCAAGCAACCATGTCGAGACCAGCAAGCAGACGAATGAGCAACGGCGAAGCCCCAGTACCTCAGCAGTCCCTCTCTCCTATGTTCTATGCACCACCGTCAGTCTCGAACGGCTCCTCCTCGTCGTCCTCGCCCTCGCGAGCGGTGGGCACACCTCCTCCTCGTCGCGCACCCAAAGACTCGCTGTACGATATAACTCCTGGTGTGAAAGGTAGCCCTAAAGGTGACTACTTCTCCCAACCTCCCTCTCCCCTCAGCGGAGGAGCACGCAGAGAATCAAAGGGCAAAGGCGTGGTAGTACGCACGCCATCAGGAAACAAGCTTCCTTCTAGACGTTCAAGCTTGAATAACACCGATCCCGCCGCGATGCCTTACTTTCCTCCTCCTCCCACTGGATCTCGACCTGCGTCCAGATGCAACAGTGGCGCAAGGCCTGGCTTTCCCGAACGCTCAAATACTGGCAGCTTCCAGCAGCGAATAGCCTCCGGCAATATCGTCAAGCTAAAGTTCTCCGACCAAGCCAAGATTGTCAGCTATAACTTCGCCAAAGGTCCTAACGGCTTTAACCTCCCCGACAAGTGGACCATGACGCTGCACATCGCACCTGACATCTACCTTCGGGATGTGGCCATGACTGAAGAGGTCGTCAAGGTGCTGAACGAAAAGTTCCCTCACTGGAACTCGCCTTCACCCGTACCAGCAATGCAACAGCTCAGAAACGTCACCAAGCATGTCAGACTTGGCGTTAGCTACCTCGTCAACGACAAAAACGAAGCTCTTGTCGCAAATGTACAGAGCGTCGAGCGACCTGGACCCGACGTCGCACCTATAATGCCTAAGTCTGCCCAAGGATTGGTGGAAGATACGGTCAATTCGATTCAGAACTCTGTCAGACAACAAGTCAACAATCAGAAGCGAAAGGTCTTGGCGGATTCTAAGTTTGGTGGATTCTTGAAGAATACGCTGGACCTCCACTACGTACCCCGGGACAAGCAAGCCCAACAGGAAAAGTAAGGCGTGCAACCCGAAGGCAAAGACTCTATGACCTTCCATTTGGTTTGTACTTGGCACAACAACATACCGCCTGATCAGTGTACTTGTAACTTGAATACCAAAATCCAGGCGTCTGGCAATGTTCCTAAGACTGCACATCTAACGACTGCCAACTCGTTTCTTCCATCTTCCTTCTACCGATAACCAATCGTCTTTTGGACCACATCATCTATTCTCAATAATATTCCTGCAGCTGCTCTTCCAGCTTGCGTTATTTCCTTTCCGCTCTGCTCTTGAGACTTCCATGTATCTTCCGCCCAATCTTTGACTTGCCAAGTCAGTCGCGAGAAGTCCCTAGCTAGCGTTCTTCCACCATCTACATTTGTGCTCGTGTCAAGTACGACTAACACAAGCTGCAGCATCGATTCTTGTACCACATTTGATGTTGTTTCGAGGCTCCTCAGCGAGAGCACAAGCTCCAATGTTTCTGGAGCCAGAACTGCCAGGAAATGAGGGGAGTTCTTGGCTGCATTCAGCAGGACACAGAGCGTCTGAAGATATTTGCTGAGCATCATAGGTTCAAGCAAAGGAGCTGTTCCTGCTCCTCCACCAGCGTATGGTCCAAGCTTCCTATCTTGAGGTGATGTTGAGATGTCTCGCAGGTATAGCCAGAAGCGATTGATCAGAGGCATGATGAAGATCTCAACCGCGAGACTTGCAAACGATGGTTTAGTATCGCTCCCATTCGCTGATATAGTCGCTCCCGAAGACTTGGATAACACTCGTGTCTGCTGTCGTACGGTGAGCAATTTCTCCTTCGCTGCACCTGGGAGAGATTGTTCTGCAGACTGGCGTGTTTGTGATAAGGCTAGCTTCGTAATGTCTTCAGTCATTAGATCCAAGGCACGACCAGCGGAACTGATGTCTGATTTTTCTTGAGCAGCCATGAATTCCCCATGAAGTTTCGGCGGTAGTCGTTTGGTAGGGAAGGAAGTATCGACTTGTTTGGAAGGTTCTCCGTCTGTAGAGGTAGCTGCTGGCAGCAGTGATGGCAGACCTGCTAATTCCCGTGCGCCCAATGCCAAGGAACTCAAGACTGCAAAGCGCTGGTTCATGGAGTAATGGTTCGAGAAGAGATGCTCTATGACAGCCCTTTTGTAACACATCGGATGATCAGCCCAAGTTCACATTCGAGCAGAGAAATTGGAGACGAACGGGGCAGCCTTGCGGGGAGCGCAAGCCATAAGAGCCGTCAAAGCATCTCTCCTTCGATTCTCAAAGTCTCTGAGGTTGAAGTTATCTTGTAAGCCAGTCAAGGTGATGGCCAAGTCGACAGCTCCATCCGCTGCAAAGGAAATACCAGCAAGTCAGCGCCTGCCGGCGAGCTGCATATGATCCATACTCACAGAGCTCGGTGCCCCAAGTTGCTTTCCTCCTTATCAGCGATTCTGCTTCTTGCAATGCGATATCCAGTTTCTCAGCATCATCTGAATTCTTCAGTCCAGCTGCCAGATCAGGTAAATAAACCGGTGGCTTGACTTTCTTCTTATTTGGTGTGTACGTAGAAAGATCTTCCAAGTCTTTCAAGTCTTCGGCAGGTGGTAAAGGAGGTAGAGCGTAAGGTTTGAGGTCGGCTTCATCTTCGTCGGCGTCGGAGGAGGACGAATAATCATCATAGTCTGATGCCAGAACTTGTATTTTGGGCTTCTGAGAGTCAGTAGCGGGAGTCTTAGGTTCGTTTGAAGCCTTTCTCGCGTTATTACCTATGTGCGGTCTCGGCTTCTCGCCAGGCTCTTCGATTGTCGGCTCCGTCAGGTCCTTCATTTGCCAATCAGACACTTCCCAATCCCTGCCTCCTTCCACAAGCCGCATGAGACTCTCAACGGTCTCGAAGCCTTCTTCCCGCATCTGCCAGATCTCCGAAAAGTCTAGGGGTTTTACGGGGCCTTTTGGATCTAAGGATCGTTGCGAGACGAGTTGCGCAATATACATGCCCGAGAGTCGTATAGAGGGTGTCAAGGAGGATAAATGTGTAGAGATGGCGGATATGAATTTAGGTGCGCGAGAAAAGGCTACGAGTGTGACGGAACACGGTGTAAGACTGGAGATGATGAGTACTAGAATGCAGGAGAGATAGTAATGGCTGGAAGGGGTGGCTCGCTGGATGAAACCTTTTAAACACCAAGTCTCGGAAACGAGATTTAGCAAGCGATCGAGATCTGTGAAATACAGGGACAATGTGAGCTGAGCAAATGGAAAAGGTGAAATTCTGAGACATACTGGATAGACGGACCGAGGACGTGGCCGCCCAAGCCACCGAAGTTCTGGCAATACTTTCGTCCCAAGCAGTCCTTTCCAGCAGGCAGCCTTGTACTACTACAGTCCAGAGATGCTCGGGCTTCTCATCGTCTCCTTCGCCATTTGGATAGCACAAAGGACCGAATATGGAAGTAGTCAGTACGGCATTGCGCTTGATATGCTTAGATTGGTCTTTATCCAGTATATCTTGACTTTGCAAGACCGTGAAGAATGACGATGATACTGAAAGAAGATCGGAGGTTGTAAGGGAGGCTATAACCCTATTCCAAGTGCCCGAGACGCTCAATTTGCAGCCAGGTGAGACAAGAAAGTCCCGTTGCAAAGACGGCATGAGGACAGTCCAAAATGACAGCTGATCCGAAGATGGCATCATGAATCCGCTCTTGCATAGTCTTGACAGAAGATGAGTAGCAGCTTGGATGCCTATCTCCTCGGCCACTTTGACTGAAGACACGATGCTATGGAAGTTTCTGGCCAACCCGCAGAAGAACGTCCTCCACTGTAATGAGGAAGGAACCTCGTCACTTCGCGCATCTTGGTATGCATTTGCGACTCTTGCTGGAATAGTGACAAACAACGAGACAAAGGACTGCCAGTCGAGCAGATCTCGTTGCGTGCTGGACGCGCTTCTGAACGTGTAACGGTACACAGTGTATAGACTACAGCTCTTGACGAGCTCCTCCAGCGTATCGACAGCGTATCTTCTTATATTTGGATGAATGCCATTACCGGCCTCAGCAAGGATGCCGACGAGCACTGCGTATGCCGAGAGAGCTACACGTATGTCCTTGTTTGTAGTAAAGAGCTTCTTCCATAATTCGAGCGCTTCTGCGTCGAGTTGTGTACCCCAGCTGACAAAGACGGTGGTCGCGAGCAGTTTCTGAATGGCATGAAGCTGGGTCCGGATCACATAGTCGCTGCTCTTTGGATGCACCGGTACTGCTTCTTGACCGTCAGAGTCGCCCACCAGCGCCAAAGCTTGCTGTAAAAGCGAGGATATAGCGTCCAGTGACGGGATAGGGGCAGCCAGGGCAGCCAGCAGATTAGAAGCGGCTGCGCGAGCAGCGTCGTCTTCGTCTTCGTCGTTCATCGCTGGCGTTATTGTGTTTTCAATTTCATGGCTTCGTCCGGTTCCAACATGTCGAAACGCCCAAGTCAGGCTTGAAGTGCGAGAATGCGCCAAACGAGCTGGTAGTACAGCAACCTATCGAAGCATCAAGTTACCACAGTCTGCTCAATTCAAGACAGCAAGCAACCTATTCTGTCCTGTCCTGTCCTGATCTGTTGTTTCAGGCCGGTTTGAAACAGCCAAACCACCTATCCAACGTCGAGCGCTTTCGCGCTAAGAGTCTACGACATGTACGGCACATCAGACGAGGAGCTCGACGATGAAGAGGAGCTCGAGCCGATGCGTCCGCCAAAGGATCTCCTCCAAACAGCTAGAGACATTCTCGGGCACAATATAGCTATGAAAGACCTGCTTCAAGCGTGGGATGCCTGCTCGCAGCATACAACTATCGATGCCCGAACTACGGCGTGCATGGAAAGGCTCATGGCTGGCGCAGAAGCTGAAGACGGCGATCAAGAGGCTCCGGCTAGAGAGGCTCCCAAACCACGACTGGACAGGCGCGCCGCTCCTGCTGCTGTACCTCTTGCTCGCAAGAGAAGCATTGTCGAAGTGCCGGACGACAGCGACGAAGACGACAGTCAAGAGGATGAGGGGGACTTCGCGCAGCCGTCAACTTCTAATGCTGCTGCAAAGCGCAAAGAGACCGCCAGACGTACGAAGGCCCAAGATAGAGCAGCTGCAAGGGAGAGACAAGCCAAGAGACCCAAATTGACACCCGGCAGAGTCATCGATCTCGAGGAGGACGATGATGAAGACGGTGACCAGTCGATCGAGATCATTTCCTCTCCTTTCAAGAAGAAAGTTGCACCTCCGCAAGACGGGTCAGCTTCATCGTCTTCGTCGGCTGGCAATGCAGCCTTTGTAGACAGGAAGAGGAAAGAGTCGACTCCACCTACTTCAGGCGGAGATGAAGACCAGAATATGCTAGGAGCCTTGCATCCAGCAGAGCCAGCTGGCAGTACAGATAAAGGCAAAGGCAAACAAGTTGCAGAACCGAAAATCGACACATCTCCTCTTGCACAGGTATTGGCAATGGTACCCGATGTAGACCCTGCACATGCAGAAGGACTCGTCGCGCAGTTCATAGACTATCCCAACTGGATAGAACATGTCGTGGACAAGCTATTCAGCGGCCCCTCTTACCCGAAAGCAGTCATCAAGCCAAAAGCTAGCACGAGCAATGCCGGTGCACCTGCTGGTACAAGTGGGAACGGTGACGGAGCGACAGATCCGGCGGCCAAAAAATACATGGACAAAGACAGAGCCGCACCCTCGGCAGCTTATATCATGTTAGCGTAAGTGAACTCAACAAACCGAAAAGATTTTAACAACAAGCACTGAACTTGATTGGATTTTCGCATTCGCAGCCTCGTGTATCTTTGCGAAGAATTCCCCCGAGTTCCCATTCCCCATGTTCGCCATGTCTTTCACGCCAGCAACAACCTTTATGCCATATCCTACGAGCAACTGAAGCAAGAATCGAGCAAAAATCCGCTGCCTTATAAGCCTTTGCAGAACCCCCGAAAGTCAAAAGGTAAGGCTCTACAAGCGGATTGTCAGGAATTAGACGATGAGAGGGATTGGCTGGAAGGTAGACGAGGTGAGTGCTCGCCCTCCAGATGCGATAGGAGGCAAAGAAGCGTTGAGCACACTTGTGTATGTTGTTGCCGAACAGCGCGAGAACTAGCTATAGAAGCCGCTAAACTCGCAGAGGAGAAGAGGATAGAAGAGGAAGAAGCCGCAGGCCACACATTTGAATGTGGTTGCTGCTTCGGAGACTACGTCTTCAGCAAGGTACGTAAGACTCCGTGAACCCCGTTCGGTTATCTATCTCATTCGCTTGACGTCCAATCCAATTGCAGATGGTCCAATGCCCAGAAGCACATCTTTTCTGTATGGACTGTGCTAGAAAGAATGCTGAGACCATCATGGGTCAGCAAAAGATCGTGAGTCCGCATTGCAAAGTATATGCATTAGCTTCGCCGTATTGAACTCGCAGTCGCTCTCGCAGGACCTACAGTGTATGGACCAAGATGGCTGTCCTGCTCACTTCACTGCATCCGAATGCGCTCGATTTCTGGGACCTAAACAGTTATCCCTGCTCGAAAAGCTACGCTCCGAGAAGGCGATCGATTCCGCTGATCTGGAAGGCCTGTCGAAGTGCCCTCACTGTCCTTGGGCATGCGTTATCGAGAATCCCGAAGAGAAGCTATTCAGATGCGGAAACGAGGAATGCTTCAAAGTCACTTGCCGAAAGTGCCAAAAAGTATGTACAAGCGTTCCTCCATTAATGCACACGTGCTGACTGATCTTCGAATGCGCCGTCTCAGTCGGATCATTTGCCCAAGACCTGCGAAGAGTACGCAGCAGATCTTAAATCTAACCATATCCACAAAGTGGAAGAAGCCATGACAGAAGCTCTTATCCGTCGATGCCCGAATGCAAAATGCGCAAAACCGATTCTAAAGGAGTATGGCTGTAACAAAATGACCTGTACATCCTGTGGAACACTCTTCTGCTTTGTGTGTCAGCTCCCAGTCAAAGGTATGTCAAGCGTATTCGGCCGTGAAATTCCGTTTTGCGAGATACTGATAGGTCTCATTAGGATACGATCACTTCGCCGGGCATCAAACGCAGCCTGGCGTTGTCAGTCCGGCTGCTAAGTGTCCGCTATGGGACAAGGATCAAAACCAGCGACTATATGACGATGTTGAGCAAGCTCGCAGGGCTGCTATAGCGGAGCTCAAAGCTGTGGACGATGTCGAAGTGGAAGACAAAGAACTTGACAAGCTTACTTTGGACAAACCCACCCAAGCGCATGATCCTCGATATCCAGCTGGCTATATGATGCCAGATGGCAGAATCAACGGAGTAGCTGGACAAGCGCAACCTGGAGGAGTGCCTGGCCACTTACATCGTCCCATGCCAGCATTTGACCAGATCAATCAACAACTCAATCAACAACTTGCGGCAATGCAAGCCATGTTAGGCCGCGCTGGGCGGGCCGCAGGTGCAGGTGCAGCTTGGAACCCTTACATAGCTGGGCCTGGAGGTGTTATCTATCCTGGTGCAGCTGCTGCAGGAATTCCGCCGCCAGTCATCCCTGCTCCAGCTCCACCTCGCAGGCGAGCGGCAGCGCCCAAGGCTAGACGCAAGCGATGAGAGCATTAGTGGACATGTTTCTGTGGAGTCTGCTGTTTGGGACGCTTCCGGAACGAGGAATAAAGTTGGTCTTCAGACTTTCTATCCCGGCTGGATGGCTAAAGGATCGTTTGTATGTCCGTTTCTGTGCGTGTCGGATAGTGATTTATTGTTGTACGATAGATCTGCACGCAAAAGGTCCTGCTCGCAAAATGATAGTCGTCTTACAGTAAGCTAACGAATCGCATGCGGACGAATAAGCACATTAGAGCCAGCAACGTCAGCTTCCGACTAGTGCAAACTCTGGGACTGACGAGAAGCTGAATCCGCTCGTTTTGCATTGCATTGTAATTGTTACATCGCACTGACAGGAATCGAAGAGCAACTAAAGTCTGATCTCGAGCGAAGCCTGGATCAGACACCAAAGCAGGCCAGACATGCTATTTAGCGCAGCGGGCTATGCGGCAGCGGCCTGAGGATATTGGCGCTCATTGCGTTGGCAAGCTTGACGGTCTGAGGTCAGACAGAATCAGCAGAGCTTTGTTTCCAGGCAGCATTGAAGCACACCTTTGCGACTGTGCTACTCCAGGTGTCAATCTCCCACGCCTTCTGCCTCTTCTGCTTTCGAGCTTCCAGCGACTGGCGATGTTGACGTTAGCTACTGAGATCGCGGCTTTCGTTGCGTGGCATGTTCACTTACATCGTAGTGCCACATATGTATGACTTGGTGCAGTTTGCCCACTTGGGAGAACCAGGCTCCGATAGGCTGGACAAACTGCCGCCTGGCTTCAAGGCCGATTTTCCTGGAAAGATCGAAGTCAGAGGATGCGGTCAGTACAAGAAACATCACAACATACCACTCGTTCTCCCATTCCAACAGTGAGCCAGGTTTCTGCGCGAAGGACGAGTCAGCACAGCAGTGTAGGGAATAAGGCTCGGGCAGCTTACAAGATCGTAGATTCGCATTTCATAGATTCCTCCTAGCTGCTTGGGGGGAGATGACGGCCAGAACGAGAATTCCTGTACTAATTGACTTTCGCGTTTGGTGATGAGAGGCATGAGCTTGTTTTGGAATGCATTGTATTGCTGCGGGTAGGTGTCAGTGTGAGATTGAACAAAGCTTGATTTGCAACGGACCTCGGATCTGGCCAGCTGTGGCATGATCTTGTCCATGCCTGCGAAACCGCTGTGCTCCCACTGCGTGGACGCGATGTGTTCAGCAATCTGACGGCGTTTGCGCTCTAAAGCAGCTCACAATATGATCTAGAGGATATGTTAGCTACGGCGGTAAGTCTGAGATATCGTGTGAAGACATACAGAATGAATCGATGTCGCCAACGACAACCTCCCAGGAACCGGTCAGCTTGATGTCGAATGCCGGGTCTTTCGCGAGCTTGTCGTAGTATTCTGAGACCAGCTCTTTGTACTCGTTGATCCTGCCGGGCTTCACAACGTGTTCTGCGGAGAAAGAGCATTGAGCCCGACGATCCAGCAAGCGGACAGAGCGTAGGCCTACTCGCTACTTCGTGGATGTACTTTCCACGACCGACGATGTGCGAGTGCTGGCCGGAAGCAGCATCCCTGGCGTGACCCTCCTCGCCGGGTAGCGGTGGTGCCTCTGCTTTGGCCTTTTCGCTGCCATAAAGGATTGACTATTGACATAGGCAGCATTCGCACAGCAGGATGTCAGCTCCAGAATGGTCCTTCGTGTCGGCTTGCTGGGCTGGCTTGAGGTACCTTCATCAGGCCGCCGCCCTTCGGCTCGTCTGCAAAGCACCGCGAAGTCGTTGCCAGACCGCGCGAGAACAGCGCCTTTTGCGCAGGCTTTGCGAGTCTGTACATGCTCGCGAATTGCGGAGCGCGTTGCATTGTGCCGTTGTCCAGAAGCAAGCAAGCAAGGTTAATGACGAAGCGAAGTGACAGCATCAAGACTTGGACATCTATCCATTACTTCTTGAGATAGGTTAAAGCAGCTATACAAAGCGCGTCTATCCCAGTCTCTAGAGTTGGATGTATAGCTGGCGCAAAGCGATCCGAGTGATTGCTGGGTACGCGCGCACTAACGGTACCTTCCTTCACACATTCGTCCCACAACGAAGGCTCGACTCCTCCGATATGCCAGAAGACGCAGGGCTTGTTTTGTGAAGTAGCCAGGATAGCCACATCCTCAGACATGGGAATGCTGGAAGATAACCTTCTGTAACGAGAAGTGAATCGCTGTTGGAAAGCAGCATCTATGCGCTCCTCGTCTGTAGGTTCGTTGTACGTGAGAGGGAAGGTCCGTGTCTGCACCATCGTCGGCTCCTTCTCAGCCCCTGAAGCGAGTGCTTCTGCTCTGGTCTTCCGCCATATACTGTCGATGACCCTGTCTCGGGTTGCAGTGTCTACTGTACGGATGTCCACGCCAATCTCGACTGATGCTGGAATAATATTTTCTGCAAAGCCGCCGTGGATGCTGCCGACTGTGACTACAGCGCTATCGTTGATGACATCGACCTCGCGACTGACGATGTTCTGCAACCGGACGACCAGGTTGCTGGCCATCAGAACAGGGTCGATTGTGGTATGAGGAACAGCACCATGACCACCGCGGCCGAACATGGTGATCTTGTAGCTGTCGCATGCACCCATAATGACTTTGCTTTTAGAGCCAATGGTTCCGCTCTTGAATGGCATGACATGCTGACCTAGCACGATATCGGGAACAGGGATTTTGTCGTAAAGTCCTCCGTCTACCATAGCTTGTGCGCCTGTACCGCGCTCCTCTGCTTGTTGAAAGACCACAATGAGAGTCCCGCTCCAGTTATTACGCATCTTGACGAGGTATTCAGTTGCTGTTAGATGTCGCTTGAGCCGGCAGCTTTGTCAGATGTGCAGGAATGGTCGCACCTGCAAGCAAGCAGGTCATATGTATATCGTGGCCGCACGCGTGCATGACAGGATGCTCTACGCCATTCGCATCGTTCATGCGCTTGCTACTCGCATAGGGTAAGCCAGTCTTTTCCAAGACGGGCAATCCATCCATGTCGGATCTTAGCAGTACTATCGATCCAGAACCATTGGAGAATGTAGCAGCAACGCTTGTTCCTCCTATGCCAGTGTGAATATCAAAGCACCCATGTTGGCGAAGGCGCTCCGCTATAAGCTCCGCAGTCTCTCTTTCGCAGTTGGACAGTTCCGGATTGCGGTGAAGATGCTTGTATAGCTCCTCGTACTGTCCGAGATCCATACTTGCACTCGGAAGGGATTTTGGCATCTCGAAAGCAGTCACATGCAGCGGGAAAGACTTGGATTGAAGTGAAGGAGAGCTTCGAGGATATTTGAGCAGGATTGGGATCAGCCTGGCCGTCAAAAAGGTAGCGAGTTGTGCAAAGCAGAGGTCTGTCGGCTATCGTCGGCCATAGGGGTCCGAGAAAGCCTGACTTTTGCAATTCCAAGCTTGAACGCGCATTAGCACCATCATGGAACTTCAAAGACAAGTTCCTACGTATACGATTCTGGAAGCTGATGGCCAGCATGCAGTAGGATCCTCGTTCGCGTCCACAGCGGCAGCCTGGCTGAAATAGCCGAGCAGGACGACGTGCTGGAACAGAAGATCTTTGCGGCTACTCCTGAGCACCCATGTAATGTCAAGTTCTTCCGGACCTCATTGGCTGTACCCGGTGTCGACACTCTGGCACCTTGGACCGACGTTCCTGAAGACTTGCGCAAAGAGGTGGATGGCCTAATGATCCTCAAGGTCTACCTTACCGAGAAGGATATAGACCTCTTCCCCAGACTCAAAGTGTAAGAAGACTCTGTCGCTTGCAATCGATCTATCCAACCACTGAAAGCGTTACTACAGAATTGTTCGCTGTGGAGTAGGATATGATCGTATAGATCGCGCAGCAGCTGCGAGAAGAGGCATTACTGTCTGCAATGTTCCAGGTGAGAGGACCGTCTCTGTTGGCGAGCTTGTCTTGAGCTAAAGCCTCAAATTAGACTATGGCACAGCAGAGATCGCAGACCACGCGCTGGCACTCGCTCTGTCCTTACGACGCGGTATATTGCTCCACCATGACACTCAGAGAGGTCCTTCCCCAGCTCCCTGGACTCATATTGTTAGCCCTCTGGTCCAACGCATACAGAAGACTACGTTTGGCGTGCTTGGTCTCGGGCGTATAGGCACAGCAGCTGCTCTGAGAGCCAAGGCGTTTGGCTGGGACGTCCTTTTCTATGATCCTTACCTTCCGAACGGTGTCGATAAGGCCTTATCGATTGAGCGGACAAAGAGCATTAAGGATCTGTTCAGAAGGTCAAGCATATTGTCAATACACTGTCCCCACACGAGAGAGACGCGTAACATGGTCAACTATGACCTTCTCAGCCTGTTACCGGCGAATGCGATATTGGTCAACACTGCTAGAGGAGAGATCGTAGATCTGGATGCTGTGGAGAGATGTTTGAAGGAAGATAAGCTGGCCGGGGCAGGGCTTGACGTCGTTCCACAAGAACCTATACCGGAACCAGCACCATCTCTGGTGCAGGCATATCGACGAAATGAGCCGTGGTTGACCGGCCGTAAGTGGATTGGCTGCTAGCTGGCGACCCCGTGCTGACCTCCGCCTTCAGGTCTTGTCTTGACCTGCCATACGGCGTATTACTCACCAGCCAGTATCGATGAGATTCGTTTGAAGTCTGCCCAGACAATGCGAGATGTCTTGATAGAAAAGCTGCAGAGTAATGTCGTCAAGCCGGAGACTGAATAGATAGATTAGTGAATCGTCTGGGTGGTAGATGCCTCAGCTGCAAAGTCTTCAGCAGCATTCACATATACGTATACGTCCGCAGTTGGGTCTGCCCAATGCCGACTATACTCCTGCTTGGACCGCAATGTTCAGGCAAGCATACCATTGCCGACTATCTTGCACTCCATGAAGGTTTCGAGCGTGTCGAGCTTGCCAATGCACGGCCTGCAATCGCGTCGACCTCGAAAAACATCGATGATTCAGGCCTGACCTTCCTGTCCGCATCCGACTTTCTGGACTACGCGACGTTGAATTGGAGGAAACGATATGTCTGCTGTGATGTGCGAAGCCGGCAAGAGCTGGATCCGTTCATCAAGCGGCCTTGGGTCTTGCTTGTCGGATGCGAAGCTGGCATAATGCAGCGCTGGCGCAGATGTAATGCCTTGTATGTGTCCTTCAGTGGTGGTAGGACAAAGCTCATTCCTCTTGGGCAGGCTTCAGACAGCAGGCGAAGAAACACTTGGGCTGGAAGAGTTCGTCGAACGCGACGATTTGATGATGTTCGGGGACCACGAAGCAGCTTCGCGCAAGCAAAGAAACGACAAGAACTCCATGCAGACGCTTCAGCTTCCGAATGGCAACACCGCTTCTACTTTCCATCTCCCTACTCTGCCCCCACCTTCACCTGAGCTGTGCAGCCGGGCTTTCTCAACTCCCGCTAAAGAAGATGCTCTTGCTCCTCTTGTCAGGCTTTGCAACCTGCACATCCAGACTGGACTGTATGCAAGCTTGGACGACCTTCATGCGCATCTCAAGCAGCTGGATTTAACAAAGGAAGATAGGATGCGACCTGGCTGGGACAGATACTTTATGACGCTCGCAGGACTCGCGTCGCTCAGGTGACGAGCGCTCTTGATTGATCGAAATCTCGCAATCAGTCGCTAAATTGCCTTTTGCTATTTCACAGGAGCAACTGCATGAAAAGACGCGTAGGTGCGGTACTGGTGATGAATAAACGAGTAATAAGTACTGGATACAATGGTACACCTCGCGGGCTTCGGAACTGCAACGAAGGCGGCTGCGCTCGATGCAATTCGACCTCCGTCTCATCTATGGCAAGCGTTAATGGCACCGTCACTCCCATCAAGAGCGGCGTAGCATTAGATGAGTGTCTGTGTCTTCATGCAGAAGAGAATGCCTTGTTAGAAGCTGGGCGGGATAGAGCAGAAGGAGGCGTCATGTACTGTAACACGTGAGTGCAGGCAGCTTGAGAGCAGAAGTGGGCTGAGTAGGCTCTACCTTTAGCTGTCCATGCTTGCGATGTGCAGTCAAGATTACCCAGATGAACATCAAGGAGCTGGTCTATTCGCAATCGTACTCGATGGACGAAGCTAGTTCACGCGTCTTCAAGGAAGCAGGCGTCTTAATGCGTCAGATAGAGCTGGCAGATTGATACGCACTGGTACCCGTTGGAGATACACGCTGTCTGTACAATCGTAGCTTCACGCATTTAATCCGCTGATCAGGAGCAGCAGCCTCCCTGCCCGGAGCATGTATGCGTCAGAGGCGACCGAGTTTTTGCTTGTAGAGCCATCATACCATCCTTCTCGAGCAGACACTTCCTGCCGCTGCTAGCCGACGTGACAAATTGCAAGCGATTCTAAGCGAAAGCAATTAGTGCGTCTGTCAGACGTCCGCCTCTTTCTTCTCTGACTCAAGTACTCCCGGCACGAAGTCGCACGATGTCTATAGAGCTGGACGACCTCTCGCGGACTGTCAACCAACAGTTCGAAACAGGGTCGAAAGCAGAAGATGCTTCTCTGCGAAGCCAGCCCATAGTGCCAGTCGGAAGTCGCTTCCAAATCACAAATCCAACGCATAGAACTATCTATACTGTCTTCCAACTATGCGCAATCAGTTTCTGGTCAAGCTTTACCAGCGGTCTAGTCACGGTCGGATTGCCCACTATCGCGGAAGCTATTCAAATCCCCAACTCTCTTTATCTATGGCCCTCCTCTGTACTTGGTCTTGCCTCTGGAGCGACCCTTCTTCTTGCGGGTGCGGTAGCCGACCTGATTGGACCGTATAATGTCGAAGTCGTCGGGTGCACTCTTGTCGGGATCTTCACGCTTGCTTGTGGCTTCGCATCAACAGGCGTCCAACTCGTCATCTTCAGAGCCTTTCACGGTATTGGACTCTCCATGCACCTGCCCGCATCTGTGGCTTTAGTCGCCGCAGCTACCCGTCCTGGCAAAGGCAGGAATCTAGGTTTCGCATGCCTGGGACTCAGTCAACCGCTTGGCTTCTCCTTTGGAATGGTCATCAGCGGCTTCATGATTGAAAGTTCAGGTTGGAGAAGCTGCTTCTACCTTTCGGGAAGCGCAGGATTGGCTGCAGCTGCGATAGGCTTATGGCTTTTGCCAAGAACGCATGCGAGAGCATCTGCTCGCGAGCAATCACTCCTACGTACTCTTTGGCTAGGAGTTGACTGGATAGGCGGAACGCTGGCGTCAGCTGGATTTGCTCTTGTCTCGTACGTTCTCGCAAACGTGAGCGACGATCTACACGCACTCCATCACCCTGGCAACGCGATTATGCTTGCCGTAGGGCTCCTTCTACTCGTCTTGTTCCCGCTATGGATGCACTACCGTGAAGCGCAGGGCAAGCCCGCTCTTATACCCAACAAGCTCTGGAAGCGATCATCCTTCGCCAGTGTCTGTGTTATGGTCCTACTTTCTTGGGGTGTCCTGAACTCGCTGGAATTATTTTCCAGTCTGTACTTCCAGGAAATCCAGAAGGTCTCGCCCATCTTTACATCACTTCGTCTTCTTCCAAGTCTCTTAGTGGGAACTCTTGTGGGTCTTACTGTTGGCCTCTTCGTCGACAAGGTGTCGGCTCGCTGGCTTGTAGCAGTTTCTTCCGTACTCTGCGCTTGTGCGGCAATGCTTATGGCTGTCGTTGATCCATATTGGAATTACTGGTACATGCAGTTCTGGGCTCAGGTTCTGTCACCACTCAGCGGTGATGTCTTGTTCACTGTCGGCTTACTGGTGGTCTCGGATCAATTCCCAGAAGATACCCAGGCCTTAGCAGGTGCTGTCTTCAACACGATGTCTCAATTTGGCTGGAGTTTAGGCATAGGCATCTGTCAGGTAGTAGCACTGGGCGTCGGCACCAGCGGACACGCCGAACATTCGATACCTTTAGGCAGCCCTGCCTGGGCGCGTCTACTTCAGGGCTACCGCGCAGCCTTCTGGACTATGTTCGCCATGATGTTGCTGTGCGGACTAATAGCCGTGGGAGGGCTGAGGAAAGCAGGAAAGGTGGGCACGAAGCGGGATTAGGGAGTTAGGGCTAGGATATTCAGTAGAAGGTGGAGGATCATGTTGGTCATAGTACGACATCTGTAATGCCAAGTGCAAGCCGATCATGTATTGAATCAATAGCATGGGCTGCATCTTGTTCCTTGATCAGACGCGCTCAACCCATGTCGAGCTGATTATGTGGAGCTCGAGCTCGTCAAAGACGTCCAATTCAGGCTCTTCAGGACTCTTCTCGCAGCATCGCCGTACTGCGACTGCCGAATCATCGCAGAAAGGCCAATCTCCCTATGGAAAGCATCAAAAGACCGCGACGTTCGATAGCGAAGATGCATGGAGACTCGACGACGACGATGAAGATGACGGTGATGCTCCTAGAATCGCGCAAGTCGCAGCTCAAGCTGGTTTAGGCCGGAAAGCAAGCGCGACGAGCATCCCGGCTGCAGTAGCTACGACTGCAAGCGCGCAAGCAAGCTCGAGCAGTCTGAATCTCGACTTGTCTTCGTCCAACAGCGGCCGGTCTAGTCCTGTCCATCTCAAATCACCTGCGAGCCAAGTGCGCGAGCGTGGTCGTCAGACGAGCTTTGGCTTTTGGGAGCGAATCAGCAGCTTCGGCGGTGGAAGCAGTAATGCCAATGCAGCAAGCAAGAACAGCGACGAAGCAGAAGCAAGCGGTTACTCGCGTTTCGACGATCAGCTAGAACTCGAAGACAACTTTGATGGGACGTACTCCGTAGCTCCAGGAGGAGCAAGTGCTTCTGCTGGTCCTCAAGGCAAGCTGTTGGCGGCTGCGAACATCTCGCGACCGCCTCTACTTGGTGGAGGATCAGCTGCTGCCCGAAGCTCTAGCAAGGTACCGCAGGTCTCGCCAGCTGCGCAGAATAGCAAAGGGAAAGGGAAATCGGTAGATAGTCCTGGAGTAGCGACCGTCATTGGTACGCCTCGGCCCAAGTCGCCTTTCGTAAAAGGCATGCAACGCGATAGGCCCAGAGACGGCGATGATATGCGGAAATGGGTTCGTAGGGACATAGAGGATGTGCTGGAAGGTGAGCATTCATCGTGATTACTAAAGGACCGGCTGACAGGTCCATAGATCCGGTAAATCTCCTCAGGAACCTGTCACTTGGCTCAACAGCCGCGACTCCAGCAACTCCAGACTTCGCACTATCCATGCCTCCTCCTCCTCCCTCCGACTACTATAGTGTGATAGAATCGCCTGAAGTTCCCGTGACATCTTCCTTTCCTTACGATTCGCAGCTGGGCGAACGATCTCTATCCGAAAATCTTACTCCCTCGCAATACGCGAAAGAACAAGCGCAAGTCCGTCGAGATGCGTCACGGCGCGACAAGTTCATGGAGTGTCTGAAGAAGGACACTGTTGATATTGGTAGGTCACATAATTGTATGCCAGCCTTGCAAGCGATTGACATGCTCCTGTGGCAGGCGAGCTACGCAAATTAGCATGGGCTGGTATCCCTTTCGAAGTGCGACCTATAGCTTGGCAACTGCTTCTGGTAAGCTCGACCGCACTCTCAGACTTAGATCTAGCTAATATGAAATTGACGGTTCTGATAGGGCTATTTACCATCTGTCTCATCGCGGCGTATATCAGTACTTGCGAGAAAGCGGAAAGAATACGCCGATGCAGTCGACATGGCCTTCTCCAGAGGGGAAGCCAGTCTTGATGCTGTTCTGTGGCATCAGATCAAGATTGATGTACCGCGGACGAATCCTGGGGTACCTTTATGGCAGTTCGACAGCACGCAGAGAGTGAGTGAGCTAGTGCAGCGAGTCTAGAAGCGTCTGATGGGCAGGATTCTGCAGAGCCTTGAACGGATCCTCTATGTTTGGGCAATACGGCATCCTGCTAGTGGATACGTACAGGGCATCAACGATCTAGCAACACCATTCTTCCAGGTCTTTCTCTCCTCTTACATTGGTGAGTCCGCCTGCGTGCCGAACTTTTCTATGTCAGTAGTGATAACTATGTTCATTTATGCAGACTGCGACCCTGAAGATTACGACATCTCCGTCCTTCCAGAGAATGCTCTATCGGCTCTCGAAGCGGACACTTTCTGGTGCTTGTCGAAATTGCTAGACGGCATACAGGACAACTACATCTTCGCACAGCCAGGCATACATCGGCAAGTAGCGCGGTGTCAGGAACTCTGCTTTCGGGTCGATGGTGAGCGGCACATTAGCAACAGACGCGCAGAGTCAACTCAGACTGATTTGTGAATGTTCAGCCCCGCTTGCAAAGCATCTCGAAAAGGAGGGCGTCACCTTCTTACAGTTTTCTTTCCGATGGTTTCATCTACTGTTCTTGCGAGTTTTACCCGTCAATGCTGTCATTCGGATGTGGGATACCTACATGGTAAGCCAAGCTCGACCGACCCAATTCCTCGCTAGCCTGACTCTTCCCTTCTTCTTTTTCGTAGTCAGAAGGATCAGACGCATTTGCAAACTATCACACCTATGTGTGTCTGGCTTTCTTGCTTCGGTGGAGCGAGAAACTGCGGTCTATGGATTTCCAAGCCATAATGCTGTTTCTGCAGGATCCAGTAGATCATGATACGTGGACGGAGTCTATGACGGAGCTATTATTGAGCGAGGCGTATATGTGGTCGGCGTTGTGGTCAGGTAGCAAGAATACGAAATGAAAGCACATCGCTCTTCGGGTCTATATCCTCGATGTGCAGAACGCGCAGGGATCGTTTACATTGTATGCTTTACTTGCTGTTGCTTGGCCTCGACAATTTCCGGCACTAAAGCAATCCGAGTCTCTTGTCCTTACACCTCACTCATCCCAATTTTACCATGTCTGAAGCATCGACCAGCCAGACCGTGATAGACGCTGCACCCGTTCTAGCTGCAAGTCAAGCGAAGAAGTGAGGCCACCTGCAATCTTCGCCGTTTAAGCCTAGGGAAAAGGAGCTGAAATTCTTGATTTTCCAGGCAAGCTACGTTACCGCAAACGAGCGAGCCTTTGACGTACGACTTGGGTCTTCTGGCAGTCTTTGATACCTCTCCTCTGGATATCGCTACCTACAATCTGAACCGGGAGGAGTACCTACAATCGAGCGCGCGCGAAGGGCTCCAAGGCTTGATCAACCAGTTATGGCAGCGGCCGACGACAGTCAGCGACGAGGGAGTGATGGCAAGCTTGCCTGAGATTACCACAGTCTTACCTCGCGAGAAACCCCTGCCGAAGGTCAAGGAATTGACGAAATGGGAGAAATTTGCAAAGAGCAAAGGAATCGCTGGCAAACCCAAGAAGGACAGGATGACATTCGACGAGGATAAACAAGACTATGTTGCGCGCTGGGGCTATAAAGGAAAGAACAAGGAAGACGAAAAGAGCTGGCTCGTCGAAGTCAATCCTAATCTAGAGGACGACGCAAACCCTAGAGCAGACAAGAAGCAGGAGAGGAAAGCTAGGACGTTGAAGAATGCAAAGCAGCAGGAAGCCAACATTTCCAGGGCCAAGAAGATTACAGGCAAGAAGAGCAGGCGGAATTAGCATGTATTGACTGAGTGGGCAACCGAGCTGGATTCCTTGTTGTTGTGATACTTTTCGACTCTTTCATTAGATGCAAATTACATGCCACTGAGTCTACTACAAGGCCCTGCACGTCTAACCAGGTGGGAGCAGACCGGCATCGATAGCTGCCGCTTCCTCCTCTGCAGGCTCTTCATCTGCCATTCCCGTCCAGGGAGAATGAATAGGTGCTCTAGGCATGACCATTGTTCCTGTTCTAGCCGCTTCCAGTATACCGTACGGTCTGACGAGTTTCAAGAATGCATCGATTCTGTTTGTCTTGCCTGATACTTCAACAATGACACAGTCGTTGCTGACATCGACGATCCTTCCGCCGAATTGCTTGGCCAAGTTGTCGATTCCGCTGAGATGCAAGTGCTTTTGACGCAGAGCTTCAGAGGGTGTCAGAGTCTCGCGAGGTGGTGTAGGCGACGTTCCCGGTGCTTGTCCATATTGTGATGGCTGAGCTGCAGGGTGCGCAGCGACGGCGGCAGCTTCTGTAGCTCTGGCACTTTCTTCTGCAGGTGAGCCTGGCTCGAGACCTGGTGCATGTTGCTGAGCTTGTCCACCCGCTCCTCCCCTTTCTGCCATACGCGCTTCTTCAATCTTGGTCGCAAGCTGATCTTCAAAGTATTCGGGGCCGAGAATAGAGACTTTGCATAAAAGCAGTTCGCGCTCGATTGTGCGGGTGCGTGTATAATCGAGAACTGCCCAGACGGGGACCTGCCAGGCACCGAGTCAGCGAGAGCTTGCATTCAGCTGAAGAGAAGCCCAACGTACCAGGTCTTCCAGCTGGCGTCGCGCTTGCTCGACTACTCCATCTTGCCCGCGAAGGACGATGCACATGCGGGAAAGGTCTTTTACTTCAGTCGTGCATACGACTAGAGAGTCAATGCTATTCGACGAATACGTATCAGCCTGCGTCGCGCAATCAAGACGAGCGGAAGAGACCCACTTGAAACCACGGGCAGCCAGCGTTCCGGATACTCTGGAAAGCACACCGGGCTCATTTTGGACTAGACAGTTGAGGACTCGTCTGGTGAAAGGCTGGGTGGAGGGAGGTGGAGCTGCACAAGAATATTACAGGAATAGGGGTCAGGCCAGGAAAGTCGGGGCAAAAGGCGGTCACAGGCTACGTACTGTTGCTGGAGAATCCAACAAGGATCAGCAAACGTTGTCGCTATGTAGACAAGAAAGAATGCGAGCCTACTAGAGGATGTTGGTCACAGCGTATTCTGCAGACCAGCGAGGAGGATCAATCTCTGGCAAGCTGGGCGTCCGCGGTCTTGGATGGGTGAGCTTGTAGTCGAGCGCCGACGTCGACGAATCTACAGATTTGGGAGGATGCGGCACTTTGCCTGAGGATTCAGAGGTTTTTGGAGGATTCCCAGAGCCAGAACCAGACGAGCCGGACGACGAAGCAGCCTGGGAGATTCGCGCAGAAATGGATAGGTTCCTGCGTCCAGACGGCGCCTGACGCAGCAACGAAAGCCGCAAGCTGGCCATACTCGATGACTTGACTTGGAGTTTGGCGAAAGCAAAGGTTCGCTGTTTCACCAGGTCTGACTGCTTTCTTTTCCCGGGATTCGCGCTATATCGCAATTTATCGCATCTGGCAAACTGACTTCATCGCATCAAGACATCGCGCTGCTGCTGGAACTACCTATCTATATTGCTGAGACGCCTGGCTGCTGCGCCGCGCCGCGTGACGGCCGGAAGTCATATATAGGCAGGATAGCCCTGGAACCTCGCTCTTCTGATAATATCAAGATTTGAAGACTCTCTGCGTATTCGTCTCGCAATTGTATCTGCTTGGAGGCCTCCATGTCAGGGCCGGAATACCTCGAGTACCGGTCGACGAGTAAGGAGCCATAGCATATAGCTACATGCACCTTCTTACTGAAACCTTACACTATATCCTAGCCCGCCCATTCAGCCTCGCCTTCTCAGCTTCTTCCGCATCCTCGTCACACAGCAAGACCTCCTATTCCAATCCCTCCCTAGATCCCTTCCCTGCAGACCTCAAACTATGCATAGGCTCATATTCCGAGAATGCTTCAGATAATAATATCACGGTCGTGGGTCTCAACCCTCAATTAGCCCAAGATCCAGACAATTTCCTCAGCTACAGCCAGAATGAAGGATATGATTTTGTACCTCTGGCGAAGCAGAGTACACCGTATCCAGTCACGAAAGTTGACTTTTCGCCCGCTAGTCTGGCGAATAAGCTAGCCGGGGGTTCATCAGGCGGCGAAATGCGGGAAATGATAGCTACAACAAGCGATTGTCTGCGGTTATGGGATCTCGTACCATCAGATTCGCGATCGGGATATGCAGGACAAGGACAGATGAGCTACAGGCTGGTAGAGCGTTCGACGCTATCGAACGTATGTCCGTTTCGTATTTGGTCAGGTCCGCATTCGCAAGCTGATATTAGTGATCAATACTAGGCGAAAGGAGAATACTCGGCCCCCTTGACTTCATTTGACTGGTCGACAGTCGACCCCTCGACGATTGTAACAAGTTCTATCGACACGACCTGCACGATATGGGACATCTCGACGAATCAAGCGGTAACGCAGCTGATGTAGGTATACTTCACCTCGCTAATTCATTGGCAATATAATAACTGATCATTCATTCAGATCGCATGACCGCGAGGTCTTCGATGTGGCCTGGTCGCCAGCCTCGAAGGATGTCTTTGCTTCTGTCGGCGCAGATGGATCTGTTCGCTCATTCGATCTGCGGCATCTCGATCACTCTACTATCTTGTTCGAGTCTTCATCGACGTCGAGTGCAGGTCGAGCGAGGGGAGCTGCGTTACTGCGCCTCGCCTACAATCCGAACGACCCAAACTCCGTAGCAGTGATACACGCCGACAGTCCTCAAATCACGATCCTAGATGTACGCAGTCCAGGTATTGCAGTAGCAGAATTACAAAGCCATTCAGCATCTGTGAACGGGATAGCGTGGTGCGGAGGCTCTACAGCCGAGTACGACAACGGTATGCTGGCAAGTGTGGGAGATGATGCCCAAGTCATGCTCTGGGACATGCTGCGGCCTAATGCCCAGACTCAAGCTAAACAAACCCTGCCGAGACCGATAGGTCTGCCGAATGCTGTCTATACAGCTCCTAGCGAGATTAACGCTGTAGCGTGGGGCGGAGGCAGGGAGTACCTGGCTGTAGCGATGGGTAATGGTGCTGTACGTTGTCTGAGAGTGTAGAGTTTGTCCCGCTTGTTGTGTCCATAGTGCCATTTCCAATTTGACTGTTCCGTGGCCTACATGAAGTCTTCGTCGGAATCAAAGTCGTCCTCCTTCTTCTCTTCTTCGCTATCACCTCCAGCAGCAGCTTTCCGCTCCTTCCTCTCCTGCTCCTGCGCTGCGAATAGGGTTTCGTAATTTCTGGCTTCGGCCTCTGCTTTGCGTTGCTTCGCAAGTTCTGCTTCGATCTTCTTGCGCTCTGTTGCATCAAGTTTACGCTGTCTGCCTATTTCCTTCTCTCTAATTATGCGGTCGGCTTCGTGGTCGACTTCCCGTTCCACTATCGCAAGGCTAGGTGAGCAGAATACGAATAGGAATACGACAATGGCCTACCCTTCGTCTTGTTGAGCCTGTTTACGATAGCGTTCTCTCTTTCCTCGATGTGAAATCTCCTTACTACCTTTTCTTTGTGAAACGAGACTTGACCGATGGCCATATCGCCTGTTTTCTTAAGATTCGCAGCGGGAGTGTATATAATCGTAATGTTGTTCTTCCTGTTCCCTCTGAAGGGTTTCAAGGCGATATCAGCACATGTACGGCAGCGGATGATGGCCAGCTTACTCTATCGAATTGGCCTTGACGAGCTGGCAGCAATCGATGAGCAGCTTCTCAGGAATAGCATCCCATTTCATTGCAGATGGCATTCGGAGGTATACGTGGGCGGACGAGAGTTTGTCGACGTGAAACCAGACATCGTTTTCATACGCGTATCGGATTAGGTCTTCATCTGATGTGATTAATCGTCAAGTCAGGCAGTGTCAGAGTGCAGAGGAGGGTTGTTTAGCTACTTTCAAACTGCACGAAGATGTCAGCAGAGAAATCATCAAGAATCGTCAGTATACCTTGTCTTTGCCCATATAGCTGCTCCGACAATCAGCATCTATCGGAGTAATACCATCGTAAACTGAACCTACATAACGGCTGGCGTATCTGCCGACAGCGCTGCGCCCAATCTGATCAGCCTATATCTCGGATTCTGAATAATGTCGCTGGCATACCATTCGAAGTGAAGAAGAGAACCATCACGATCCCGCTTCCGTCAGGTCTACACTGTTACTGTCGCTTGGCTGTACAGCATCGAAATTCGATGTGTCCCAAGACTTCTTTCGAGTTGACGTGCAACAGAGACCATACCGAGAATGCACTCTTCATTAGAAGCATCGCGCAACACGGGCAGCAAGCTCGCATCGAGTCTAGAAAGCGTTTGCGACCCTGCGCAAGCTGGTCCTTACCAGTCCATGCCGACTTCTGGTCGACGCCAGCTTGGCCTTCATGATATGCCAATCCGTCGCGACGGCGTTTACTCCTACCAAATGCATACAAAGTGCCTTTGCTGCTATCCCATTCCTGCTACAGGATGTCCTTAATCTCTCAGACTACATGTCCCTCAAGGCGAAGCAATCAGTCATCGAAGTAAGGGTTTGCATAAAGCAGTAGAGGAGAAGACCAGCTTCAACAACACGTCACGTCTAGTCACGAAGTATAAGTTTGACTTCTCCGCCTCGCACCCCGACATATTGAAAATCCTCCAAAAACTCATCCAAAAGGGAAGCGGTCCGCTCTCTCGCCGTGTCAGGGTAGCACGCCTTCCGAATACGTTCGATACGGTCAACGATCGACTTTAGATGCTCGAACCCTGCCTTGTCGGTTATCTCCCCCAAACTAAAGGAGGTATCTTCCCAACCGATGATCCAGCCGTCGGGTCTGTATATGGGTGCTTTGGAGAGTATGGTCCCATCTGGATAAATGCTTACGATCGTATGCAGCCGGTACTCCCGCCTATCGAATGTCTGCAGGCTTCGCTTGATAAGTGTAGCTTTCATGTTTGGTTGACAGTATACGAATTGGAAAGTCGACAGGAATTTGAGCCGAAGTGCTTCAGCCTTTTCAGATAATGGAGATCGACGTATTTCTTTGGCGATATCTGTAAAAACGCCCTCAAGTACCTTTTTCGTGGTGCGATTGAAGTGCTCCAGCTTGAAGATCGACCTGGCTCCATTGTTATTGCATACGATGTGCTTGCAGTCCTCATCAATTTCAAGTATAGGGTAACAATCTCGATTGAGAGCCATTTCCAGGAGGTTGCTTATGTGAAAGGCTCGTCTGCAACAAGTCGCTGGTCTATATTGTGTCGACGGCGCACGCCCAGAGCCTGATACTAGGGTAAGACAGTGAGCATTGTAAGCCAGCAACACTGCTAGAAGGGCAGGGAGGCTCCGCACCTTTCTGTGAAAGATACTGTGAAGTCCGAGTGAAAGAGAGGAGACAAGCGAGATCTTGAGTGACTGGCGACCAGCTGAGTACCCCATTGACAAAGTCTAGAAAGGTCGAACGTCGGACAAAAGTATCGCCTGCTTGAATGGGTCCATCGGCCGTTCGCCATTCTGTACGTAGTCATCGGTGCGCCTATCTCATGAGCTTACTCTCGCACGCATCGATCGAAACTTTTCTGTAACGTGGAAGGACGGCTCGCTGTACGTCAGTATCGGAAATGGCACCACGTTCATTTACAAACGTCTTTCTGAGTCTGCCTCCCGCGAGACCTGAACTCAGTCTATCATCGTGAGGGTGTCGTAGCCTTCGCCGTTCTGAGCTCTCTCCAGATGTTCGATCCTTTCTTGACATGTGACATTACGGCTTCCAGGGGCGTGCAAGTCTTCATTCAAGAATGTCAGAAGATAAGCATACATTCTCTCAATGTTCAGCCAAGTCAGGCCTCGCAAGAGATGCGTGAGGCAACATGATCTCCTTGCGGGGTGGACTGAGCCGTTGAAGATAGAGGCAGGAGCAGAGATGTGGAGAAGGATGGAAGACAAGGAAAGACCAAAAGCATCTAAGCGCTCACTCGTATTTGACCAATCTCACGTCCCCGCCTTTCACCCAGACAAATTCGTACTGTTCGAGGAAGTCATCCAACCAACTAGCGGTGCGCTTTGCAGCCTCATCAGGGTAGCAGGCAGCCTCTATAAGCTCGATGCGTCGAGCGAGGTCGTGGAGAGACCTGTAACTCGAAGGATCTGTGAACTCCCAAACGTTAAAAGAGGTGTATTGCCATTCGGATGGACCGTTCTTATATGTGTATGTTTTTCTCTTGCATTCTACTTGGCCGTTCAAGTGAATTTTCGCAATGTCCCATAGTTGGATGTCACGGCCGCGTTTGAATGCCTGCCGCTTTCGCTTGACGAGTATGGCATCGCAATTGGGTGCTTTGTAAACGAACTGATACTTCAGCATGAAGCCAGCTTTGACGGGATCAGCACTAATTGGAGTACTACCGCCGCGGCGCTTGATTCCGCTTATGTTTGCAAAGAGCTGCTCGATTGCTGTTTTGTCTGGTTTGGTGAACATACTTGGTGTAAAGTTGACTTCGTTACTGCATTCGATACGCTTGTAGTTGGAGTCCACCTTGAGGATGGGATAATGATATGCGGGCAGCATCGAGATGAATCCGATGTTTACTTGTGAATCGCTACAGGCGGGGAGTGGCAGAGTCTAGTCTAAGATCAACGGCGATTGAGTTAGTGTCCCACATCAACTGTAATCAACTGTAGATGTGGGCCAAGCTACACACCTTCGTGACAGGCAGTTCCGACCTGGAGTGCAAGAGAGGAGACCAGAGAGATCGTACAAGACCAGCTGAAAAGTTTATATCAAGGTCTACAAAGGTGAAGCGTCGGACAAAAGCATCGCCTGATAGAAGGGGTCCATCGGCCCCTCTCCCGGCTCTTCGTAATCATCAATGTGGCTCTCTCGTAATGCTGTCGTCAAACCAATCGAATGAAGGTATCAGGTCATGTGGAAGGGGCAGCCGCTAGCTGCTGGCGATATGGGAATTTGATGGTTGGTAGGTGTGGAAGTCAGAATATCAGATGATTCCACCTTTGTTTGACTCTTGATTGCTGCATTGACAAAGTGATGAAAATCTCATCCCTCCTAGCCTTATCTCCCATGTTAAGCGCGAGCGGGTACCAGCATCACGTTTCCGCCTTCAATTCGGACAAGATCGTAGCTGTTGTAAATGCCAATCGCAATGTTGGTGTTGATCCTGGTTGCCTCATCCCAATACATGGCATCTCTCCGCAATTCTGCCCCTCTAGCCAGTTTTTGCAGAGTACTATAACTTGCGACGTCCGTAAATTCCCAAAGCTTGAAATTGGTGCTGCGGAACTGCTCCTGACCATTGATATAACCGATGCTGATTGCACAATCTACGCTTCCATCAGGCCGAACGTCAGCGATATCGTAATCTCGGAAATATCCACGATACCGGACTGTGTCGCTGCGCTTAACGAGTTTGGCTGGTCTTTCCCCGGCGCGGTAGACATACTGATACTTGGTCAGGAAATCGGTCTTTGGTGGATCCCTGCTAATAGGCGACCATTGCGTGATATTCGAGATCGTGTTGAACAGCTTCTGTAGTATCTTCTTGTCGGAATCAACGAAGTCTCCTGGCTTGAAGCAGACATTCGTGCTACTGTCGATACAATATAAGCGGTTGTCATCGTCGATGCGTACAAGCGGGTAGTAGTTGTCGAAGCTGTCCGAAGTGCCCGTCGAGACAGAGGAACTTCTTGAAGTCGGAACCGATACGCTGCTCTCGCTGGAGCTAGAGCCGCTAGCAGACAGACGGCGTAAAGCAGCACTGTTCCTTCTTGAGGTTGGTGTCGAACCCGATGTACTGCTAGTGACCGCTGCTGGTGGGATCACAGAGTTCAAGTTGTTGCCTGAGCCTTGCAGCGATGCGCGTCGAGATGTGCTGCTATTCCTTCTGGAACCGGACGGGCTGCTTGAAATCTGGCTGGATGCTGCGACGGGAGGAACAGCAGGGCCAGCCTTGTGGCTGTCAGAGTCTCTGGACAGAGAGGCTCGGTGTGACATCGTTGTGTGCTAAGAGGGGAATGTAAGCATTACGTCACTTGAAGCGAAGAGGTACGAACGCAAAAGCACTCACTGCGGGTTAGTGCAAGCCAGTTGCAGATAGTTGCTCGAAGTGTTAATCAACTAAAGAGGAGACCACCGTGGCTGGACTTATAAGAGGTTTTGATGCGAGGAGTGAAAAGGAAAGTATGACTTTTCATCTATTCATCTGGCCATTGAACACTGTGCGGCAGCGACACGTTCCTTTCAATGAAAGTACTAGGTTTGAGCACGCCTTTACGAGGAGATGCGTGGAATCCGAGAGGATCGGTCGGGCTCCGCAGCACCTTGGGGGCTGCTTGTATCGCGCAAAACGCCCAACTGCCCAAGCGCAGCGATGTGTGCACCGATATTACGGTATGTCTGGAAGCAGGTGCTTGTCTTGACAGCTGCTGCTGGTGACCTGCTCAGACTGTCGATAAGTTCGGAACTCGTAAATGCCTTGACGAGCTTTGTGGCAGCCGATGATGATTGCGTCCCTGCGATGGGTCACAATGACCTCCAGTCGATTCATCCTTCGTCTTCGTCCGGCAGATCGAACAGATTGAGCGGAAAGTCATCGTCGAGCAGACCGCTACCCTTGATTTCTTGCCGCTGGGCCTCTTTCGCAGCAAGGGCTTCAAGCACCTTCTGTTCGTTCAGACTCGTCTGTACGATTGTCCAGCTTGCCAGTTCCTTCAGGAAATCTTCGGGAAGTACTTTTACAGAACCTCGCCTAGCCAGAGTATCCACCAATCGTACGGCTTCGATACTAGGGCATTGCATTTCGTCCCTCGCCGATTGCCGAAAATCGAGGACTTTGAGCGAAGTACCATATTTGAGCCAGCTAGGAAGCTCCGTAAAGTTGGCAGCATTGATGCGAGAGATGCGGAGCTCTGAGACTGCGGGTATGGGAACAAGTGGAAGCGAGAGGGTATCGGTCTCCACGCAATGCAACTGTGATAATCGGTCCGCGTATGTTGATGTTGGTTGATCAGGAAAAGGGTCCCATGGAGGATCGAGTTGATGAAACTCGCAACCTTTGATGACCAAAAACGCAAGCGAGCTATCAGCCCATGCCATTACAGTAGCAAAAGCCTTCCAGTCCAGATGACATCCTCTTAGGTGGATGCTACGAGGAGGTTTAACGAAATCCAGCAAGCCAGTCATATCGACTGCATCGCCATAGTATTCTCCGATGTCTACTAGAACCAATTTCTCCACATTCACAGGCTCCTTGCAGGCACTAAGAGCCAGATCGAGAACAGCAGACAGGGTGATTGAACCAGACCATGGTCCTTGTTTCAAAGTGAGCACGCGAAGTGGTCGGGTTGGAATAATGCTACGAGGATGCCACTTGTCCACCGTGAGTGTATAGCAAGGAAAGGATGCCTGATTTAGGGTAGTCAAGACTTCGTCTCCGTTTGGCAGGAAATCCAAGGCGGTCTCCCAATGTAGGATCTGCAGGTTTTCTGCAATTCTGATGATATCCAGGACAAATGATACTGCTGTTGCGGTCTGCTCGGTCTGGCAGCTGTAGACGATCTTGCGGATCATGCTCGCCAAGTGGGTGCTGGCAGTGACTGAAGCATGGAGGTCTTGCCATCTGGCTAGAGATGATAATTGCGAAGGTGTCACGGCTGGAAGGCGTATGGTATGGTACAGCGACCTTCTGGCAGGCCAGAGAAGAGTCCGCGATACGAGACAGACAGCAAAGGCAGAGGTTCGGTCCAGATATGCTGCAATTTCGTCCAGAATCTGCTCGGGCAGCTTGTCGAGCGTCATCTGCGACATGAATGCTTGCGAATCCAGGGATCTCTTTCCGGCGACAGGACCGCTCAGACAGGTCTCAGCGACACCAGGGAGCGGCGTTCTGCACTGTCAAACAGTATTGCGAGTTGGATGAGCAGCGACAGCAGAAGCGAGCTACATTGGAGTTTGGCGGCTGATCAGGCAGTAGCCAAACAAGTCAAGTCAAGATCAATTCTGAAAATGCATGCGCTCGCACGGTGCAAAAGCAAGGGCAAAAGTATCTTCGAATAGACTGTTGTTGCAGCTAGAAAAGGTTTGAAAAGACTGCGGGTGTCTAGGCCATGACAGAAAATATGCGCACTTTCGAGTCGCTGTAGCCTGCGAACAAAGTCTGGCCATCTGGAAATGCCGATTTTAGTACTCTGGTAGCCAGTATAAGCTGATCGAGACTCACCTGCAGACCACGCCAATGACAAGCACTCTGGGTCGCGTGCCTTGGCAGAGTTAGCGAAGTCTGGCTTGAGCTCATCGACGATGGATCTGGAATAACCGAAGACGCATCAGGATCGGGCGGCTCTAGGACAATGAACCGCAACACACTTTGACTCGAGGTCGAAGATTTTGATGCACGAAGCAGTGGCAGCGCAAAGCCAGTATCTAGAACGAAGTGGCATCAGCGGCAAGATCGCGAATGCTGAAAGGATCGCAAAACCCACCTGTTGGGGGAGAAGACGAGTGCGTTGATGATGTCGCCAGCCTCAAGACTGTACAGGTGCTTGCCCTCGTTCAAATCCCAAAGCATGGTGATACCGTCCTTTCCACCGGAAGCGCAGAGCGAACCATCTGGGGAGACGGTAACGGTGGTGATGTATCCGGTGTGTCCGAAGTGGTTGGTGCGCAGCTTGCACTTGCTGAGCTCCCAGACCTGATGAAAGAAGAAGCATTCGGATCAGCGACTGACTCCAAAAAATCGACAACATGTTGTGAATAGCTAGAGGTCAGAGATCTTGGTGGAATATTGAGCGTTTTCATAAGGGTAGATGGCCCCTCTAAAGTAGCAAATATATAGTTTGAACAAGTATGATAGCATCGTGCCGAGGTGATATGTGAGGGGATGAGAAGAAAAAGCTGAACACACCTTTACGACCTTGTCCCATCCAGCGGAAACGATGACTGGGTTCATTGGGTTTGGCGAGAATCTGACGCAGCTGATCCACTCGGTGTGTCCCTCCTCTCTGATGTCTACCTTGCACTCTCCTAGGGTGTTCCATAGCTTGATGGTTCTGTCACGGGCGCCTGAAACGATCTGTCTGTTGTCTGCTGAGAAGGATACAGAAAGGACATCTGCGGTGTGTCCGACGAATCTCCTTGTGGTAGCACCCGTATTGAGGTCCCACAGACGAAGCGTCTTGTCCCAGGATGAGGAAAGGGCGAATTGACCATCGGAAGAGATGACGACGTCGGATACGAAGTGGTTGTGGCCGTGTAGGATCTTCTTAGGGTAGCCGTACTGAGCGTCGTCTCGCGTCAATTGCCAGACAAAGATAGTCTTGTCGCGGGAAGCGGTCAAGAGCATATCGGGGTTCTCTGGCGATGTTGCGATGGCGGTAACCCATCCTCCGTGACCCTCAAGGGTGCCCTAGATCAAACGTATACATCAGAATCGTTGTTCCTGCGATTTTGCTGCACTCCAAGGCTCACTTTGAAGACTAGAGATTCAGACCTGAGTTTCAAACATTGATTAGCATCGTAACACAATGCTGTAGCCTAGCTTCTGCCTACATGACTGCTGATTTGTGACGAAAGGTCCAAGTCGGTCAGAACGGAGTCGCTCTTTTTCGTTGAAGCTGGGATTGAGACTGGGAATGCGAATAGATGTATCGCAGTAAGCTTGATGTTGCTCTCTTGCTTGCTGCAATCGTGCTCGGCTCCTCACCTTACTTGCGTGCGCGAAGTCTCGGTTTGGAAGGAAACAAGAAAAAGGCAGCGCTGGAAAGAAATTCGTCCAAGTCCGCAAAACCTTGAGAAAAAATCGCAGAGTCGCATCGATACCTTGTAGATACTAGGTGACCTGTGAACGTATACTGTATCTGCTCGCACGAATAGCTGCAGCGAACCATTAGCATCGCAACTTGGGAGGGTCCTCTGAAATATGCAGAATAAAATCGGTCTCTGGCGCCTGCTGAACGCTCATATAATGTTCTCCGCATACTAATCACAACACTGATGTACACCCGGACACTGGTCCGGTAAGCCTTCTCCACTGCCCAGTCTCTACTTCACTCAATCCAACTCCTTCAACGTCGCTCGCAACGTCCGCACACGCTCTTCTAGACTGTCAAGCGTAGCTCGAATGTCTGCGAGCTCTTCCCGTGGCTTCAAAGGTCCATCCTGCTTGCTCGTCAGGCCAGCCTGTCCGAAGCCTGAACTCCGTTTTTGCGCGTCGAAATACTCCTGCAAGACGCCCCTTACTGCTTGGGCCACTTCATACTGCTCTCCTTCTGTCTGCATTGCCAAAGTGTCTGGCAATTTACTGTTACTATAGTTTGGCGGTGGTCTTCGCGTGGGAACATAGCGCGAGCTCTTCTCCCGCAGCGATGATAGCGTGAATAGATTCGACACTACCAGGACAAAAATGACAGCTGAGCACACCAGTGCGGTCAGGCTCATCTGTCCAGTAAAGTCAAGAATCGTGTCGTATAGAGTCGCCAGGAAATCGGTAAGCGGCTTGAGCACCGGGACAGCTCCAGAAATGGAGTCCAAGATAGGGAGCGATCTGGGTTTCTGTCCTTCTGGAGTAGCTCCGACTGCGCCTTCCTTGACGTTGGTGGTACTGGGGGGCGTATCGACGCCACCTATCGCTGCATTTGTGTGATCAAACTCATGATCGCCATTGTCAGCAGCAGTATCTTCTCCTCCTAGGTAGAACTCCGATTTGTGCTGGTTGATATATGCGCGCATTGCTTTCTCCAAGGCAACGTACAGCGCTCTTTGCCCGTCCATGGACGACTTATCGATGATGCCTGGATCGGCGTCGTCAGAGGGGCCGTCACTTTATTGAAGAGGGCTGCGCACCTCGAATGAAGCTTCTTCCTGTCCATTCCATCGCGCTAGTAACCAGGACTCTCGTTGTATTATTCTTCCCCCACATGATACAAGTCTTAGTCTTGACGCTGAAGGAGCCTCCACTGGGAACTTCTGGCGTGCGGGTTGTGGTGACGGTCACGACGAAATCATCAAAGTCCACATGCAGATTTTCGTCTACCAAGATGCATTTCGCGGATTTGGGCCCGACTGGCGCGTTCAAAGGTTTGATGTAGTTGTACGACCGTGTCAAAAGATGCGAGCCCGTCTTTTGCGGTGCCCAGTCGCCCATTTGAAGCTCTGTTAACAGACTTGATCAGCAGTCGATAAACAGGCTTTGGGAAGAGCTTACCTGTCAGCTTCATATCCGTGGTAAAGAAGTCGACCATAAAGCCAGACGTGAATATGAGATTATAGATCTTCTCCGGGCTGCCCGGAAAGGTAGTGTCCATAATTTCGGTGACAAGATGAGGACCAATACCCGCAGACGGGCCACAGGTACAAGATGAGGGAGGATGAACAGGACTCTTCTTGTTAAGCTGCCCTGTGCCAAGACTCGGTCTCCCATTCAAGCTATGTAGCACCGTCGAATTGCCATTCGCTGTCTGATTCGAGTCAGTCGCCGTACCGTCTTCAATATCCCGGGCTTCAAGCAATACGTTATTGCCTGAGCCCTTGTTCTTCTTGAAGCGATCTTTGATCTTCTTCTTATTCTTCCTTTTCTGACACGCAGCTTCGCCATCGTCCTGCGTGCCGGCTGCTAGATCATCTTCTTCGTCTGTCAAGCTTGCTTCAGGAAGCGCAGCTGACGGCGGGAAGACAGGGTGCTGATTCCGCCACAGAGAGATGATGAGCTCGTATGTCGTGTCTCGAGAGATAAAGGAAGCGAATGTATGTCTGGAATGGATTGTAGCTATATGGATGGCGTTCGGAATTACTAGAGCCGTATTCCTCTTTTCGATTGCGACAATCTCGTTAAAAGCCAAGACGACCTGCAGTACGCCAAATATTAGCGGAGCTTTCACATTTGAACCTGGCAACGCTCAGCCTACATTTGTAATCCACCCGAATATGTTGGCGTGGAAAGAAAGATGGTGTTCGGAGATGTAGAGCCTGCCTTGTATCAGGATCTCTCGTTGCAGGGCGCATCCATAGTCTGTGAAGGGATCAATAATAAGCAGGGATCACGGAGCGGTCAGAGAGTGGAAGACCAACCTTCTATCAGGTAATCTTCTTCCGGCACCGTCTTAAACACGCCATGAAAGTCTGCATTTCTTTTGCTACTCGCCAAAGCATAACCCGCTCCAAGCTGTGACATGACATCGTCAAAGTCTCGAATGGCGTCCATCGTGACCATTGCTTGATACGCATCATCTTCGTACTTCGGAGAATCGTTCGGTGTGTAGTTGGAAAGCGGGGTAGGGGAGTCGTAGCCTGAAGGACCTTCTTCACTGGATCGAGACAGCAAAGGACCTGGCCTGCTATGAGAAGCTGACTTTGAGCCTGTGCTTTGTGCGCCGTTTGACGTGTAGCTATCGGTACTAAGCTGAGCTACCGGCTTCATTGGATGAGAGATCGCTCCAGCAGGCGACGGCATAGATATCCCTGACGCTGCCAGTGCAGCGACGAGGCCAGAATTGCTTCTGCCCTTCTTATTGTTGCTAGTTTTCCTCAGCCGGATCCCGGGAGATGTTGCTTCCTTGGTGCTTCCATCAGATATCACTGAACTTGTACTTCCGCTTCGTGGTCGGCTTGTCTCTGCACTTTCCGGCATTAGATTCGCTGCCCCAGTATGGGCGCTCCTGGCGGACTTGATGTGCTCGGACGAAGTCGTATGTCGAACTTGTATCTTAGGCCTCGAGAAGTAGCCGACCGAGCTCGCCGAATCTGCAATTCCCAAAGCAGGGGAATTCGAGCTTGACGAACTGCTTGTTCCCACATCTGATGCATCGAACACCGGAGGATATGCAGATGCGCTGTTCTTCTGGTTCTCCTTGTCTGCAGTACTGTCTGATACGTAGAGCTTAACATTGCTGGAAGGCGCATCAAGGCTCTCATAGCGAGGCCGAGGCGTATCCAGATCCGCAGATGAAAACTGGTTGACCTTGGTGTCGAGAGCCAGAGCAGGATTGTTCATTGATTGATGAGAAGAGACGGAAGCGGTCCTTAAAGAAGGTACGCTGTCGCTTGAGACAAGTCCGCTTAAGCCGTCTATTGCCCGGCTTTGCGATTCGAGGGCGCCGTTGTTCGAGTGAGTAGAGTAGGTGCTCCTTCTATTGGAAGTGCTGCCTCGTGTACCTTGTCGGGCCAAGGGAGCTGTCTGCTCGTCGACCGAGAAGTTGCCTGATCTCGAATGAACCACTTGGGCAGACGGATCAAAGACAACCGAGCTTCGGCGGTTCCCATTGGCGGTATTCCTCAAATCTCCAACGCTCGGTAGCTTCTTGAGCAGGTTGCTCCGCTGAGGGGACAAAGGTGCGCCGGCCAAAGCCCCGCTTGAAAGGCCATTGCTGCCGTCCACAAGCTGCAGACTACCACTGCTGGAGGATTCTGTGAGAACGCTCGACAGCCTGCGTCCTGTCTTTGTCTTTTCTGGCGAGATATCATTCTGCTTTCTCTTGCCCGGCAAGAAGCGTGACATGGTTCGCAGGGCTGTTTCGCAGGCTCAAAGCGGTTCAGAAGCCTTCAGGTAGCTATTGCGAACCAGTCCGCCAGGCCGCCAGCTTGGCCAGGACTTTAGGCTGAGCGCGCCGGCGTGACGTGCAGCTGGACCTTATTGATGGAATCTTCAAGCGTATGGAAGGGAGAATCAGATATCGAGTATAAGAGTCCTCTTCAGGGTTGTTTCGTAGCTATCAAAGCTGTAATCTCCCAAGATCAGTAGGTTCCCGGAAAACAAGACTTTCGCGCTTCAGCATGAAGCCGATATGGGCGAACTCACAAACGGAGTCAATGGACACTCTGATGACATAAACACGAAGACGACCCATCCACTATGCTTCTATGTCCCGGATCCGCTGCACGAAGATGCCTATAACTATGCCCGAGCTGCTGGCGTCGACCTGATTTTACCTGATGATGAACGAGGCCAGACCTGGTGGGAATGTACGTGACTGACCAAACCCAAAGTTCAGGTTCCTTCTTACACAAGCTGATGGTACGCAGACAGCGATGCCGTGATCTGGCGACAGGGCAATAAGCCTTGGGATCTGAGCAAAGCACAAAAGCTCAAGATTGTGGTTCGTAATGGTCAGTAGTTTCTCTTTGAAGGAACTATATAGAATGGCTGGAAAGTACAATTCTTTCAGGTACCGGGTGAGCCTGTCATGGAAGGAATGCTTGCACAGGCGGCCAAAGGTCTGACAAAGAGGTATAAAGATACGATATGGTGAATGTCAAACAAGCGAAAGAGCTAGGAATAGCAGTGACAAACCTGCCAGGTAGAGGACCCACGACGTACTAGAAAGTCAAAGCTGAGCTAACAGCAGACTCCATCAGGCTTCAACGCGGAAGCTGTCGCAGAACTTGCATACGGTGTGAGTAATCCTTCCTTCTATATTTGCGCAGATCTGACCAGCTGTTTGACAGCTCGCAATCGCGGTTGCAAGGCGCGTAGTCGAGTTTGACACGCGTCTACGGCATGGCGAACACGTTCCATCTGCTCATAATATGGGCCTGTCTCTTCACGGCAAGGTAGTGGGCCTAGTCGGAATGGGCGATATCGCAAGAGAAGCTGCCAAGAAGTTCTATTATGCCTCGTCGTGCAAGATCATTGTATATTCGCCGACTTCTCCGCTATTACGCTGGACTTCTGCTTCTTCCGATCCGAACGAGACTATCATCCCACATGAGCGCGTCAACACGCTGGACGAGCTGCTTGAAAGAAGCGATGTCGTTTCGCTGCATTGTCCCGAAGTGCCTGAAACACTCAAGATGATGGGCAAAGATCAGTTCGCCAAGATGAAAAGTACAGCGATCTTCCTCAACCTTGGACGGGGAGGGCTGATGGACGAAGAAGCGCTCTTGAAAGCTCTCAAGAGCCGTCAAATATTCGGAGCCGGTAGGTCTGCTCGTCCATAGTGCGATTCTCATCAAAACTGACCCTTGAACATAGCGTTGGACGTTTTCGCGATGGAGCCAGTTCTGGCGAAGAACTACGGCGAATCGCTCTTTACGCTGCCAAATCTGATAGTGACTCCCCATGTAGCGGCATCCACAATCGAGATTGTGAGGGACTCTACGGTGACTGCGATGGAGACTGCTGTGAGCTATTGCCGAAGCGGGTCTATCGGTCCCAGCACGCTCGTGCGGGAATTGCAATGGGAAGATCTGACAAGGCGGCCTGGTCAATAGACGACATAATAGAGTAGAGAAGTCATTAACCTAGATCTAGAAGTGCCAGATAACATAGATTAGAGTCTTCCTGATCTACAACCGGCTTGTCTCTTGCCCACCACATTCGCCATGACTACTCCTCTGTCGGCCGCTCTGTACGCAGCAAGCACCTTGCAGAAGACCACGACGAAGCAGAACGCTGGCTAATTCTCTGGAAAACCCTTGCTCTAGCCAACATGTGAATGCAACTTCAGAAGCCTTTGTGGCTTCATACTATGGAGCGTGGGACAAGGACAGGCCGACGCTTGCTCAGCTTTATCGTCCGCAATCTCGAGTAGTCTGGAATGGCAATCCGATATCGGGGCAGCAAGAGATGGTCCAGCTGGTCGACAAGATGCCTGCGAGCAAACACGAGGTGCGCTGCGACGACCAGCTTTGTCGGTACTGGGAATAAGCTGAACTTGGATCTTATTCGTAACAGATCCAGGCGTTTGACTGCCATCCTCTTCCAGGTTAGACCGCAATCCTCCATCCAACTCGAAAGACACATCGTTTCCTCGAGCAATAACGAGCACTTTCTGAAGCTTGGCAAATCAGGCACTTCTGGCGAAGGGAACATGACTTCGATAGTCGTCACCGTCTCTGGGACCGTTCTGTTCTACAATGCGTCTGAAGGAATGCCTGCGCAAGCTCCGCCGCGGCAGCCAGGTGCAGCACGGCCTAGAAGGGATCCGAGTAGTAGGGAAGAGGATATAGATAATCTCCCTAGACTTTTCAGCCATTCCTTTATCCTTAGTCCAGATGTGAGTCCGGAAGGGACGAAGAGCTATGTGGTGCAGAGCGAGACGTTTCGCTTTGTGGGATGAGATCTGACTTTATAATCCTTGGTATTTACAAGTTGTTGTAAGAGTAGGTATTCTGCCTAGATATCCGTCAGCATCGACAGGCCGGCCACACATGTGTCGACGGTCTTCTTTACCTCAACCCTCCTCATCATTCCCCTCATCTCATGCTCTAAACCTGTCAATCGGTTCATCCCTTCTCCTTCTCTTCTTTCTTCCGATCCGACGTCTGGTCTGACCTTCTCTTTAGGTTTGAACACGTTGATCCTCAGATAACTACCTAGGTAATGAGTAACAAGACGCTCTTGCAGAATCTGGTAATGTGCTAGAAAGGCTGATCCAGCGCCATTGCAGTTAACCACTACGATGAGTCTTACTCCAAAACATTCAGTCCCCATCCAGAACAAGATCAGGACGGAGTGGGCTGAGTCTGGGGACCTCAGCGATGTTGAACGATGCGTAAGACAAAACTGTTTCGCATAGCCCCCACACAGGGCTGTTGGTTTGACTAGCGGTGCTTATGCAGGTCGAGGTAATGAGGTTTATACAACGGCAGAATGTTTACTGCGTCTGGTTTCTCTGGCCGATTCCCAAATCAGGCATTGCGGCAACTGATCTAGCTATCTACATCCCTGGCGTCATCGTCGAGGTAGCTTCCAAAGTCGAGACGGGCCACGAACCCAAGAAGCTTTGCCTACGTGTGAAACACGAGTTCACAAGTATTACCGAGTGGGAAGCTCCCGTAGTCGTCGAGCTTGAGCTTGTGAGCTGTCTTCTTATCTGCTACTTCTTCAGCATACCTGCTTAGTCACTACCTGGCTGCCACACAACAGGACCTTTGCCATCTGATAGCCGGCCACCGCTGGAACAGCGCAACTATACTTAAATATCGCCAAGACGCCAAAGCTGTATGAAATTGTCTGTCAAGTTGCCGGAAATTGACTAAATCCATTCTTCAGATTCTTATACGTTACAAAGAACTCAAGACACCGGAAGTCCGAGCATATAGAGTCATGCGCAGGATAGCGATCGAATTATTACAGAAAGCTTTGAGCCACGCAAGTAACATGCCAGACATTCTTCCAAATATTAAGCCTGCAAAGCAAAGTACCGAATGTACAGATCAAGCCATGACGCCTGCATCGAAGCGTCCCAGAGAGTCCGACGTCGAAGTTGGGCAAGCAAGCAAAAGATCCCGGCCATGGCCGGCTCCCGTCGCTCGAAAATCTCAGAAGCCTGTCTCTGTCACGCCATCTATCCCTGGACCTAGCATAGGGAAGCCTACTGGAGGTTGCGGTGGCGCCATCACACGACCTGCTTCTTCCGTCTCGTTCAGCCTCAAGCCTATGCGGATGCAGGGCTACGTCGCTGCTGCCACTACATCTGCACTATCCCAATTGACCAACGCTCCGCAACAGCCCGAAAAACAGCAGAATAGCCTCCTCACCATATCTGTGGAGAAGAACGTCGCCTATAAGCGAATTATCGAACAAAACAAGTGTACAACAAACAGATACTTTGAAACGGTCAATATAATCCACCTACAAGCTACAGCCTTGGACAAGCAAGTCAAGACTCTAGCAGGCAATCCTTCGGCTCTGGCTTCTCAATCTACAGCTATGATACTGCAATTAGATCATCTGGCTGCAGAAATGAAGAAGCAATCTGACTCTCTGTTAAGTGAGACAGGCGCTGATGCACTCCCACTTCGCCAAGCGCCTGATTCACATGCACGGGCTGCCGCTACTTCGCCATCGTCGCCAACAGCTATACGAGCATGCACCGACTGTGATGGATGGATGGTATTACAAAATGCCAGCCGAGCGATGGGCAATAATAAGCCGGACACGCCAGCTTACATTCATGTTGGCGGGAGGTGTCCAAGATCTGCGAATGGACTCCTCCGCCATTCGTCCCGGTGGTATCCACAATTGGAGTACATTCTCGATCGCTATTCACCAAAACACGAAGGCTTCCTAGCCGCTTTGGGCTACCCTGCAAAGAAGCTGATCACCATTCCGCAAGCAATGATCTACCCGGGTAGCAACAGGATACCTTTCAATGATATACCTCAGAGAGCAGCAAATCCATGGTTAGGTCAAAAAAAGACCTAAGCTGGTTCACGTTTTAGCAACGACGTTCGCTGGAAGTAAGCAACGTTCATCAGATAAGGCCTAGCCTAATCGGACGGAAGTATAACGCAACGGAACCGCAAAGCGATGTAAGGTGGAACGGAATAGCTGTTAGTCAGGTTGTGCTTAACTTCACTGTGTAATTGCGCAAAGCCAGTCAACGGCTTTTCACGCTCCGATATGATCGAAGACATCTCTCCTTCCCCTCTCACGTTTTCTTTTTCCATCTTCACCCTCGGTCCTTCTCCTTTCCTTCTTTCCTTCCTTTCAATTGCTGACTGTGGTAGGAGGTATAACACGCTGCCTTTCATCAATGACAGCTATTTGCTACGTATTCAACAACACGAACAACAGGTATCCATGAGTCTACAAGCTTTTGACGTGGTACCGCTCAAAGAGCAGATGATGGAAAAGTGGGATGAAGATCAGCGACCGACCATAGGAGCGCGATGTGTGAGTACTGCTGTGATTAAGGAATAGTACCACCTACTGAAACATTTGCGGGTCCTCCGCAAATGCTCGCTTCCCTTTCACAGCTCAAAGTACTCCGATTTACCAAGGAGCAGCAGGTCTATTGCGTCTGGTGGCAGTGGCCTTGCAATGAGTTCGACACAAGCGGTACAAGTTTAGTCATCTACCTTCCCGGACGTATCATAGATGTCTGCATCAAGAACAAGCGCGGCGGTACTCAGGTCACTTGCATCAATATCGAACACGAATTTACGCCAGAAGAAGCGACCAAGAACAGAGCCATCCTAAAGCTGGAACTGGTGCGCCGATACACACACTTCATGACATTGCTATGCGCTCGTGTTGATTGACAGATAGGATCAATGCCTATTCATCGCTAAGCACAGTTTGACGAGTGAAACGATGTTGAAGATCCGTCAAGCTGCCAATGAGGTGAAGCGCGAGAGTGCCCTCAGACTTTGCTTTCAGCTTACGCTCGCATGGCACTAGGTCCTGACCCGCTACAAGGCTATCAAGAACAAGGACATCACCCTGGGAGGAGCCATGCGTAAAGTAGCTCTCGATATGCATGCAAATCATCTCGGACGAAGTCAGGCATCCGCTGCAACCGCCCCAGCGGCTCCAAAAAAGGCTGTCACTTATACCGCTACTGTACCTAATGCGTGGCTGACAAATAGGCCGTCAGCTTCGACGTCACACAATGAATCTTCCGTTCCACAAGCAAGACAGGTACGGACAAAAATCGCTAGAGCCGCTAGCGTTGCATCAACAAAGCGAGCCTTCGAAGGCCTAGAGGAAGATGTTTCTAATTTCAATACCGGCGTTACTCCATCGAACAAATATCCCAGACTATCAAGCCAACGACCCTCTGCTTCTGTTGCCGAGAGCTACCCCATCACGACGGACGACGATACCGATGTATGGATGCCCAACAGTACGCTACAGGTTCTTAAAGATGGTGTTGCTACATCTCTGCAGACTATCGGCAGATCGATTGTCCAAGCCCACTCATTGGACGCGCAAATCAGAAATACAAAGGGAGATTCTTCGGCCCTGCATTTACAGATGACAGGCTTACTTCAAGAGCTAAATCATCTTAGAGAAGATCTTAAGAAGGTTTCGAAAGGCTTAGCAGATCTTTACTGAAGGTCTGCGCACTGGCAGGGCCATTTTAAGGAGTAACAGACGAGATGGATATATAGCATGTTAAACAGATGTAGTTCTAGGTGATTCAAATTCGTGTGTTTGTCTTTGCAATTTAGACAGCGCGACGCGGTCTTTGCTTCTTTCTTATAAATCTATGAAGCGATACAGCCCAAATGCACTGTGTCTGCACTTGACCCTCTGGATTGTCACTGTCAGCTGAAGTAACGATGCTTCCCGCTGCATGAGAGGGACGCTCTGTGCGATTGAGCCGAAACGGTCTCAGAAGAATCTGCCTGCTTGAGCCATCAAAACCATGGAACACAGCGGACACCAAACTCACACAGTTGATACGACTTCACAGTGATCCGGCTTGACAGCGATGGCTCAGATCCATCTGATCAGGGCCGAGCATGGTCGACCCTTTTGTCCTGCTTTCTGGTAGCTCGCACCTTGGATCGGTGCATTCTTTGCGTCCTATCAAGACATTTATCATCTTCTAGCCTATCTCATCTCGAAGCCACCTCCTTTTGCTGAAAACACACTCTACATCGACAGCAGACGCCATGAGTCTTCACGTACACCATACTGTACAAATCCACGATGAGATCGAGAAGATATGGGATGATTATCGTAAAAGCAGCGCGGCCGTTCGCTTTGTAGGTGCCGCTCTCGTACAGCTGCCTTATCTTTGACTTGCTCTGACGCCATCCAATACCTACCTTCCAACATCTCCGTAACATGAATATTATCGCTTTAGAGCGAGATCGACAAATTTCTGAAGGAACAGAGCATTTACTGCGTCTGGATACGTTGGCCTCTTTGGCCATCCGTATATTCAGATCCCGTTATATACATACCTGCCGAGATCACAGGTGTCGATGTCAAGACCAAGAGAGTCAGCAAAGAGCAGGTGGTCTGCATGAAAGTTCAACACGAGTTCGTGTACTCTGGCAGTCCAATGAAGCCTGATTACACCCTCAAAGCCGAGCTGGTATGGAATTTGGCCCTTTCTGCACATGGACAGATGCGCTGACTGCAGCATCCTTGAAGCATGATTGCCACTTCATCAAAGACCACAGCTGGACCAGTGATGCGCTCCAATGCCACCGCCAAGCTGCTAGGAGGGTAGGATAAGACGAATACGCTTCTATTGGGGAAGGCAGCTGACCGAAGGCATATAAGATTCTACAGCGGTACATTCGCCTCAAATCCGCAAGTAGACAAGCAACAGCTCACAGCGTTATGCAGCAAATTGCGAAGGAGGTGTATGAGGAGGCAGAAAGATCGCGTCGGATGATGGCCACGACTCCTACATCAGCTGCTGCGTCTGCATCGTTCCCGTCAAGCAAGCTCGGCCCTGACTTTGTGACACCAACTCCCTCTATGGCTGCGTGGGATGCCACTGAAGCAAGCACTTCTTATCCGGAGACGACATTGCCCAGTAACCGGTTCAAAAGATCGCTCAACGATGCAGGTGGGGAAATGGAGAACGAAGCTGGCAATCTGAGCAAAAGGCGCGTCCTCAATGCCGGAAGCCAGCTACCGCGGACAATCAAGCAAGAGGAGGCGCAAGTCATCCTCGAGTCTCCATACCAAGGCCGGGGAGACACATCAAGTGTGCATGTATCGAAGCTGACCAAAGCCACGGAAGGCATCACTAAAGCGGCTTCGCTAATAGCAGCTACAGAGGAGATGGTCAAGGTGCTGGAAGAGCAGACCAAGACACAGCTTGGAGATACTTCAGAAGCATGTATGCAGGCGAGAGACGTGGTCCTTCAGCTTCAGCGCATTGGAGGCGATCTATCCCACCTCGCTTCTGAGATCGAATGATGGCATGAGCCAACGCAGAGCTCCTTCAATTGTGAATAAGCCGCTCGTCCTGAAGTCAAATCAATTTGTACATCGTTTCGCGTCATGTATGTTATGCTGCTGTTATCCGAAACTTGAAGCTTAAGCAGTCCAGGACAGGGCGGACAAGATGCACGCAGTATCTGAAACGCGAAACGTCCGTGCATCTCTGTGGTTAACAAATATAGCTACAATTGATGGTGAAATGAACTGTGGTGACGTCTGCCTTCATAGGAACAGTTTTGATTATTCGATTGGAAGCGCTGACCCTTGGTTTAATGTTCCTTGCCGTCCTCATCCTTGCCATCCTTACCATCGTACTTCTTGCCGTCATCTTTGGCAGCCTCCTTCGGCTTGTGTTCGGCCTTCTGGGTCTTCTTTGGCTTATGATCATCGCTCTTGGTAGGCTCGTACTTGTTGTCCCAGGTGGTATAGCAGTGTTCGGGTTTGTAGTCCCAGTGGCTGCTCAAGAATTAGCGTCTTGACATATGAGTGCCAGCTAAGCGACGTCGACGTACGCGTAGGTGGTGGGAGCTGGAGCCTTCTCGTCACACTTGTCACCATACATGTCCTTGCCGTCTTTACAATCCTTCGGCTGAGGCCATACAGCTGGCTTGGCAGTGACCGTGCATTTTCTGCATGGACAGTCAGCACAATTTTGATACTCCTGAGCTATCTATGATGGCTTACGGGGATGGGCTGCCAAAAAACGATGCTTGTCAGCCGGAGTATGCGTATGACTACATCAAGATTGCGGACTCACGCAACGGTCCCGGTCTTGTATTTGTACTCAACTTTAGCTGGCTGAGTCACGTATACCTTCTCTGCCTCTTTGGTCTTGGTGACATACGCCGTTTCATGCTTTGTGACATACTTTGTTGGCGGGTGCTCCGTCTTGGTTTCGTACGCTGTCTCGAGCTTGGTAACGTATTTCGTGGGTGGGTGTTCGGTCTTGGTGACATAGTCCGTCTTCACTTCATGCTTGGTAACGTATTGGGTTGGGCCCTCCTTATGTTCGATCTTTGTCACGTATTTGACCGGTCCTTCGACAGTCTTGTACTGGACCTCGTGCTTTGTGACGTAGTGCTTCTCAGGGGGAGCAGTCACGTAAACCTTCTCAGGCTCGCATTTGCTGGCACTAGCAGAAAAAGCGTCAGAGCCAGTCGAAACAAGACAGCCGTATTGGCGACTTACTCTTTATTGTGATCGTAATGCTTCTCATGTCCATCGTTGTCGCGGCGGACTGCGACACCCTGAGCCAAGCCGACAAGTGGTAGGGCAAAGAGAACGAGTTGGGAGCAGCGCATTTGGGTCTTGTCGTTATTAAACTGGAGCAATGGTAACAGAAAGGGAAGATGGAAGAGCGGGAGGCAGGAGATGGAGCGGAGAGAGAAGACAAGGAAGAACGGGTTCAGCGCCCGGTTTTATAGTGGAAAGCCCAGAGTTAGACAGCGCCCTCAAAATTGTAGCCAAGGTGAGCTGAAGGTCAGCTGTGCTCCGTGGATGCATCAAGCATCAGCATCACCTGTCAAATGTCGAGGCTTGGCAGAACGATGATCCCGCAAGATCTGCGCTATTATGGTCCCCAAAGACCGTGGGAGCGTGAATAGCTTACTTACTGATGCACTTGAAGCAAGAAAATAGCGCCCGAGCTGCTGGTGCCGAGAGAGGCGGTCGTCTCGGGACAGTGGCGATGGCAGACACAAGACATTGGCGTGCGTGTAGAAGCGACCGTCCGCAAGCGCTATAAGTATCGAGTATATGCAATACGCTTCTGCGACTGAGCCTTCGAGATCACTAGCTTTGCTAAATTGCACATGGCGCGGGTCATCCGTGGCCCAGCTCTGTTGCGTGAGAAGAGCCCTGTCAAAGACACAAGTCTTGCAGATGGAGACGAAAGCATCTTGTGATCGTCATTGAGGAAGACTTTTGGGGACCTGCCTCGACTTGGGATGTCTGGGCGAGATGGTCATGGGTTCTCGGCAGCAGTTAAGAAAGCAGAAGATCCTTGGTCGTGACCTTGGTCTTAGACCAGCGAATCAGAGTGCTAGCAGACGTCACAGATGTCCTTCGTCAGGGTGCATTTAGGTCCACCGAGCTAGTCGGATCGGAATTCTCGAGGGAAACAGCATCGAGCTCTGCCTGCATGAGGTCGGACGTTGATTCAAGAAGGTTGCAGATTGGAAGCAGATACGTGTGAAGGCGAGAAACGGCCGCAGACGGTGTTTGTTGAAGGTAGGAATAGATTCAAGTCAGGTTCCTTAGGCGACGCATCTGAATTGAGGAGCTCGATATGCAATAGAGAGCAAGCACCCGACACCGTCGCAATCGTATAACATACTGCAAGCATCCCTAGGTATACCGAAAACAACGAGGGCTTAGCACCGTATCAAGCGACACAATCTATATGAGAAAGGAAAAAAGAAGCAGATAAAGAGATGCCTAGCCTAGCCGTATCGCTGTGCTGCATCGGCCAGGTAGCTCGATAACTAGAGAGTGTTGCGAAGATATCAGCTGCTGTGGGAATCTGCCTCAAATAGCCGCGACTCACACTCATCGCACCGTTCCTGATGGCATTCTGGACGTCCGAGAAGTCTTCAATACCATACTGATTCATGAGCTTTCGAGCAGCGTCTTTTGCGGTCCTCTCGAGATCCGACAGACTCTCGACGTTCAAGATGGACTCATCAGCCGCGCTTCGTTGGCCAGGGAAGTCGTCCTCTTCCCGTCCAAAATATGCATTCGAAGAGATCGCAGTAGCTCCTTGGAACTGCTGGAGCTTACTCTGCGCTTCCGCTCGTGCTTGAGGATCGTATGCGTTTCTTCCGAAATACATATCTGACGATATACCCTTTGACGAGGAGAACTTGTCACGCGCATATGTCGATTCTTCAGGTTCGACGTAACCAGAGGAGGCACGAGCAGCTGCTTTCTTGGCTGCTACAGCTTGTTTAGCAGCTTCTTCTCCACTCAAGCCAGCGGTTTGTCCAAAGCCAAGACGCCCGAAACCCATTCCTAGTCGTTCCATTTCGCCAGCTGATTTCTTGTTGCCGATCATCTCGCCTCGAGAGGATGATGCGGAGCCTGATGATCTGCTCGCCGCGGCATTTCGCGCAGACGCAGCTGCGGCTTCGGCGGCAGCCTTCTCTTCCTGTTCTCTGTCGTATCCAAGTCGCTTGATCCTCTCCTCTTCCTCTTTGGCTTTTCTTTCAGCCTCTTCGAAGTTTATGGCTGCTCCTCCTTTCTTCACACCTCCCAGCTTTCCTTTGGTCGCACCCAGCTTCATGGCACCCCCTGCGCGTGGTATGCTGCCTGTTGCTGGCTTGAGTGATGCTGAAGAGACGGCACGGGATGCTGCTGGTGCTGGAGCGGGTGGAGGAGACGCTTCTACAGGAGGGCTTACGGCTCTCGCTACTGCGGCAGACGGAGAGGCAAGAGGCGAAGAGGAGGAAGGGGGAGGTATAGAGGGAGTAGTAGATCTTGAAGCATTGGGCGTGATTGCAGGGCTGAAGCCGAGTCTGGGTGGGCCGCTAGGCACTTTGGGTGTCGGAGAAATGATATTTGAAGGCTTGTCCCACGTATCGAAGAAATCATCATCACCTCCTGCACCTCCGTTCGCTTTACCGTTCGCATCTGATTTACCAGCAGACGCCTCGACAGCGCCGTCTGCGACTACGATGCCAGCTCCGTAATGTGCCTCGTCCTCCTTGGCGCGTCGCTTCAGCTCGTCCTTGTACAGATCTGCAGCCTTGCTCGTGTACTTGTCTTTTGCAGTTGATGAAGAGTTGAGAGAGCCTTTGGCGTTCTTTGACAAGAAATCTGTGAAAGACGTGTTTCCGCCGACTTTCATCGTTCGCATTTGGTCCCAGGTCCACGAGTCCAAGTTGACGGAGCTGTAGAGCATATATGAATGTTAGACTTGCACCTCACAGTCACGGCGCAGGCCACGGTGCTCACCGGACAAAGGTAACGTGAACGCCCATGTTTCGATGGACGCTCGAGCAGTCGAGGCATAGGTAGACGCCGAAAGTTACGCTACTCCATGTTGGGTTCTGCACACACGAAGCGGAGTCTGTTCAGTCCTGGCGCGCCGCTTGTTGCTTTTGAGAGAGCTCTCACTGACCTTTGCGCCGCAGTCGCAGCATACCTAGAGGAGAGGGGGACGTGTAGAGTCACCAGAATGACAGAGATGTGGCAGTACATCAGCTTCTGCTACCTTTCAAGCTGGGTTTTCCGGCTCTTCTGGCTGGGATTTCGACCTTTCGCGATGCCCTGGCCTGCCTTCGATATGTATGCTCACCTGGTTGCCGCGAACCTGCTTCAACGCGCGGAAAATGCTGTCGATTTCCTGCTTGGTAGCGTGCTGGCTGCCTGCCATCGTGTATTGACCAAGGATATCGCTGCTTGTTGAGAGCCAAAAGAGCAGGTCAACACCGCTCACCGTTTTGGCGATTTACGAATACGGACGCTGATCTGACTGACTATTGACTTCTTACGTGCAAGAGCTAATATTTCAATCCCATATCCTCCAACTCCCACTTCTTACACGCCTTCATCCGTCTATCACCTAAGCACTTATTAGTGATCAATCATGTCCGGCACCGATATGCGAGCTGTCATTGTCGACGACGCGAACAAGGCAAAGCCCTCCTCTCGGAGAAGCTCCCAAGCCATCCATCAATGATCCCGACCATGTCATCGTCAAGATCAAGGCTTTCGGATTGAACAGGATGGACATACTTCAACGCAAAGGTTGTTCTCTTCGTTGCAATGAATCTGCGGACTGTAGCTGATGATGCTTGTAGGGGCATACCCTGTGCCTCCTGGGGCATCCACTATTATTGGCGTCGAGTTTTCAGGCGTCATCGAAGAAGTCGGTCAGAAAGCTTCTAAAGACTGGCAAAAGGGCAGCGAGGTGTATGTCGTCCTTTATCACGCGGATTTATGCCGTGCTGATGCCTGAAGCAGCTTCGGTCTTGCGTATGGAGTCAGTTTCGCAATATCCTGCAGCAAAAGGACTACAGCTAAAGGCTCGACTCTGTTCAAAAGGGCGCATATGCAGAGTACATCGAAGTGGACGCGGGGATGCTCACAGCCAAGCCGCAGGAACTCTCTTGGGCACAAGCGGCCGCCATCCCAGAATCCTGGTTGACGGGCAAGTCATGTAATCACTCCACAAGCGCATTGTCGCTAAATCAAAATACTCAGCCTTCCAAGCGCTCTTCCTGGTAGCGGACATGCAAGCTGGCCAGCGAGTGCTAATCCATGCAGGCGCGTCTGGCGTAGGTGTCGCAGCAAACCAACTTGCAATGGGGTTTGGTGCGAAAGAAGTCTATTCCACTGCTGGGTGAGTGGCTTTCTCTCTATTTTCACATACTGGCTTTTGCTGAGATAGACGCTTTTTAAAGCTCGAAGGAAAAGTGCGATTTCTTGAAGAAGCTTGGTGTGGATCATGCCATAAACTAGTGAGCCTGCAAAACATTATTGAGGCGCAATGATCTCCTTAACAAAACCCATCATCTACCAGCAAAGAGCAGAAGTTTTCCGAAGAGGTGGGTCTCTACGGGACTAACACTGATGCCCAACTGATTACTATGCTTTCTCCAATGCAGATCAAGAAGCATACAAATGGTCAAGGTGTAGATGTCATCATCGACTTTGTCGGGCCCGATTATTTCGAGATGAATATAGCTAGTGAGCTCAAATCCTTAGATCGCAGCGCCCATCGCTAAAAGAGCCATTACAGGCGCCGCTCGAGACGCTCATATGGTCATGCTGGGCCTTCTCTCAGGCGCCAAGCTTGAAGGGCCTCTGGATCTCTCGCAATTGCTGTTCAAGCGAATGAGGATAGAAGGAACAGTACGTCTTTCCCCTTCGCCAACACTTTAAGCCTTGCGCGGCATGCTGAATATGTACTCTAGACACTACGCTCTCGCAGCGTGGAATACCAGACTAACCTTTTACAACGCTTCGCGAAAGAAGCGCTACCCAAATTATTGAAAGGTCACTACGAGCTGGTCATCCACAAAGTCCTGCCGTGGGAAGAAATCGTCCAAGCTACTGAGATCATGGAGTCAGCTGGTAATACTGGAAAGATCGTCTGCACAATTGGGTGAGTGGAATTCCAGATTCGAGGTATGTTCACTCTACTGAAGACTGCCCGATAGCGGATAGAACCAAGTCGCGTATATAGACAACAAGAACTTCAACTGTATCTACGTTAATAAACCTGCCTATATTCCTATGTCTGTGCCCTCAGTCTATATGGATTCCTTTGCTCGCCAAGTCTTGCTTCGCGGCAGCGATGTCCTGTGACACGACTTCAGTATAGATACATGATTCTTGGATGCGACGACTACCTGTAACAGCTCTTTATGCGCTTCTGTCGCGTCTCCCATCCCGAGAACACCGGACGCCAGTTCGACGAAGCAGTATGTCGCGAGCATAGCTATTGCTCCTATGGGGACCTTTGTATCGATGAACTATCAGCCCCGAAACTGCAAGATTCCAAAGAAATGCAAAGACTGACAGCCGCGAGCAGGCGGTTTGTCGCAGATGGCCCTAATCCCGGTATTTGAACAATGTCGAAGAAGAGGGCGGACCAGAGTGCGATGAAGATGGTCAGAATTGTCGCAAGCCGCTGTGCGCGAGGCATACTCTCGAATTGTTCAAGAAACAACGAGCTTTGAAGACGTTTAAGGATGTTTGTATGCTTTTCTGTACAGCTTTGCCTATAGCTGCTATTTGGGACCTGTAAGACTACCTGTACACTCAATTCAACACTTTGCTTGAAATCAGCTTGCTTGAATTGACCTTTCACCATCAAACCGAATTCTGCGAAACAGCAAAGAGCAACGAAATCTGGGAAAGGACTGCAGAAGGATCATACAGAAGGAGTCGACAGAAGCAGCGTACATATCGCATTAGAAAGTTGCGACCTTCTCGCGGCTCTGATCTCGCGAAATCTGGCTGCCCGCGACATCCTGCAATAATCCGACACCATGGACGGCGAAGGAGACTACGACGAGTTTGGTAACTTCATCGGACAGCAGCTCGACAGCGACGACGATGAAGAAATCCAGCAGCAGCAGCAGGCGACAGGTTCAGCCTATGCCTCGACTTCAGCGCTTCCAGGCTACGAGGACGATGATGAAGAGCTTGAGCAAGATGGTGATGTGACTATGGACGATGCTCCAGGACCAAGCTCGAACGCCATCATCCTTCACGTACGTTTCAACCATCGATAGTCCTGCCGAAGCGAACTTTTCCTGATGCTGGATCCCGTTCTGTAATTACAGGAAGACAAACGCTACTATACTTCTGCACAAGAACTCTATGGAGGAGATGTCGAAACGATGGTCCAAGAGGAGGATCTGCAGCCTTTATCCCAACCCATCGTAGAACCCATAAAAACGAGAGCTTTCCGAGTAGAAAGCAAAGACTTGCCTCAGACGACATACGATGTCAAGTGAGCATACCCTCTGTGTTCCTTAAGTGCTTCCCGCTGACCTGCTTGGCGGTAGCTACCTCTTGAACCTTTCAAACCACCAAGAATCCATACGTAACGTCGCAATAGTGGGCCATCTGCACCACGGCAAGACAAGTTTGATGGATATGTTGGTATATGAGACACACAAGATAGACTGGAACGTAGATCAACCGGTAAGCTGCTGTCGCTTCCCTGCCTTTTTGAACTACAAGTACTTACTGTATGCTCTCAAATGTCGCAGTTACGATATACCGATTCGCATGTACTTTCGCAATCGAGAGGTCTCTCCCTCAAATCATCGCCGATGTCGCTCGTTCTTCCTTCAACACGAGGGAAATCTTACCTACTCAACTTGATCGATACGCCTGGACACGTCAACTTCCAAGATGAAGCTGCTTCTGCTATTCGTTTGGCAGACGGTGTGGTCGTGGTGGTCGATGCAGTCGAAGGCGTCAGTCTCCTCTAAGCCTTACCTGTGTCGCAGCTTCATTGCGTGCTAATTCGCTTGAAACCGCAGGTCCTCATGAACGCCGAGTATGTCATCAAGTATGCCGTGTCGCAAGGTCTTCCCGTCGTGCTCGTAGTCAACAAAGTCGACCGCCTCATCCTAGAACTCCGACTCCCACCAGCAGACGCATACTATAAGCTCAAGCACGTCATCGAAGAAGTCAATACCGTTATCTCAGATGTGAATCCTGATCCTGCACTCCGAGTATCGCCGGAGAAGGGAAATGTGGCTTTCGCGAGCGCGAGCATGGGATGGTGCTTTACCGTGGGAAGCTTCGCGAAGATGTATGCAGATACCTACGGTGAGCGCACGCCTTTACTCGCTACCTTATGTCTGCTAATTAGGCAACGCTTCAGGCAATATGGATGTACAAAGCTTTGCAAAGCGCCTCTGGGGCAATATATACTATGAACCCGAGACGAGGAAGTTCAGCAAGGCAAGCAGCGGCACATCGAAACGAGCTTTCGACTATTTCATTATGGAACCTCTATACAAGCTCTACACGCAAGTCCTCAGCGAAGAGCCTGCAAATCTGCGTCAAACACTCCGCAATCTAGGCATCAACCTCAAGCCACACATGTTCAAACTCGACACAAAGCCTTTGCTCAAGCTTGTCTTGTCGCAATTCTTTGGCGAAGCTACGGGATTCGTCGACATGTGTGCGCAACATATCCCAGATCCTGTAGCGGCAGCTCAGAAGAAGGTCGAGTCTACATATACTGGACCCCTCAATTCGAGCGCTGCGCAAGCTATGCTAGCATGCGACCCTGAAGGACCGCTCATGGTGCAAATCACCAAGCTATACCCTTCGCCTGATGCATTGGAGTTCCACGCCTTCGGAAGAGTCATGAGTGGGACAGCTAAGAAGGGCATGCAAGTGAAGGTGATGGGAGAGGGTTATTCGCCAGAAGACGAAGAAGACATGGCTCTCACGCGCATCGAAGATGTCTGGGTGCACGAGTCCCGCTACCGTATCCCTGCTGGAGAAGATGGTATAGCAGCTGGAAATTTCGTTCTTCTGGGCGGAGTAGACTCTTCTATCGTCAAAACTGCCACACTTACTTCCCTTACTTCGGCTGAAGAAGATCTACATATCTTTGCGCCTATCAAGCATATCACACAATCAGTACTCAAGATCGCAGTAGAGCCTCTCCAGCCATCCGAACTGCCTAAGATGCTGGAAGGACTGCGTAAAATCAACAAGACATACCCTCTTGTCGAAACGAGGGTGGAAGAATCTGGTGAACACGTCGTCATGGGTACTGGAGAACTTTACTTGGATTGCGTACTGCATGATCTGCGGAACTTGTTTGCAGAGATTGAGATCAAGGTTTCTGATCCCGTGGTCAGGTTCTGTGAGACGGTGGTAGAGACATCAGCGTTGAAGTGCTATGCAGATACACCGAACAAAAAGTGAGCTTCCTCGCATATGATAAGCTTAAAACCTTACTGATAGGCTTGTGCTCTTAGGAACAAGCTTACCATGATCGCGGAACCGCTAGAGAAGGGTATTGCGGAAGACATCGAGACAGGCAAAGTCAACATCCGGATGCCAGCACGACAACTCGGCAAACACTTCGAGGAGAAATATCAATGGGACTTGCTAGCTTCAAGATCTATCTGGGCTTTCGGACCAACGGAACAAGGACCTAATATCCTTGTTGATGATACTCTACCTTCGGAAGTCGATAAGAAGATGCTTTTCAGCGTCAGAGAGTCCATCAAGCAGGGCTTCCAATGGGGAGCGCGAGAAGGCCCTCTGTGTGACGAGCGTAGGTCGCCACTCACCCCATATGTGATGTCTGAAGCTGATCAGTATCATGTCAGCCATCCGCAACGTCAAGTTCAGACTGCTCGATGCAGGTTTGGCGCCTGAGCCGATATATCGCGGAGGTGGACAGATCATCCCCACAGCCCGTCGTGTTTGCTATTCTTCTTTCTTGATGGTCAGTGCAAAGTCCCAATCTGAAGAGAGATGCTAATCGGTCTGTTATGCGTTTCTAGGCAACGCCTCGATTGATGGAACCCGTGTACTACGTTGAGATCCAGGCGCCAGCGGATGCAGTGGCCGTCATATACGCTGTTCTTGCACGCCGACGTGGGCACGTCGTTTCCGATCAACCCAAGGCTGGATCACCACTCTTCACCGTCAAAGCCTACATCCCCGTCATCGACGCGAATGGCTTCGAGACGGATCTTCGCACGCACACACAAGGTCAAGCCATGCCTTTGGCAATCTTCGACCACTGGTCTATCTGCCCTGGTGATCCGACAGACAAGTCTATCAAGCTTCGACCGCTAGAACCAGCACCTGCACCTCATCTTGCAAGAGACTTTGTTCTGAAGACAAGGAGGAGGAAGGGTCTGGGAGATGATATCAGTGTTGCGAAATACCTCGAGTCAGACATGGTTCTTGCCATCAGTGCGAGCGGGGATCAAAGTGAGCCACATAATCTCTGACATTACTTCAGATCGCTGATGTTACATCTGCAGTGGATTTGCTAGGTTAGACCAGGCTTGTACCTATAGATGATTGTACGAAGAATACAACAAAAAGCTCACTGGAAGGGCTATGCCAATCATACATTGTGATAGGTTGACACGGAGGGCCAGATGCTGACGACTGAGCACGATGCCCGCTGGGAAATCAGGACATATTTGACATATGGATCAATTGCCATATTTCGCGGGTTGGCTTCAGGCGACATCCTCCATACAGCTAAGTTATTGCTTGGTGAGCGGTCTCTGAGTCAGAAGGCGACCAACGCTTCTGCGAAAGCTGACAGCTTTATTCAGCCTGCTTACTTGTTGGACCAGCTGGACACAGTGTAAAATGACGTCAGGGCACTGTCTTTGTGGATCCGTGAAGGTCAGTCTGCTGACAGCCGGACAGTCAATCTGAATGTCCTGAGGGTAGAGTTGTCTGCTGTCCAGGTTACGGTGGAGGGCCAACTATCGGAGTTTGACACCTTGATGTGCCACTGCACATCCTGCAAGAGGAGATCAGGCGGCATAGCGTCCTATGCATTCATGATTCCTGAAGAGAAAGTCCGTGTCACAGGAGAGGAACACACAACATACATCGATTACAACACCGGCTCTGGCAAACCGATGATACGGTCTATGTGCGCGCGATGCGGAAGTCCAGTCATCATCGTGGAAGGACATGCTCCAGATATCAGATGCGTGCAGTATGGCATCTTCGCCGACCAGGAGCTCCCTGTTCCCAAGCTGGAATTGTTCAGGAAGAGTGCTTGCGGATGGCAGCCCGCTGTGGGAGAGCAGATAAAGCAGGAGCAGTAGATTCCAGTATCGTTCTTATGTATTTCAAGTCTTGTAGTCAGGTAACCGCTTTGAATTGCTCTTCGCTGCATCACCATCATCCTCATTTCGACCCATTTCTTGCTAGTCCAAAGTAAGGCTTGCACGTTGCCGTTCAAGCAGTCTTCACGTTCTAAGAGTCTGTTCTGCTTGTCCAGATGGCTCGCCATACCATGCGCAAACCGTCGTTGCGAGCGCGAAAAGTCGACCCAGCCAAGCAGCCGAAAGCGCCAGCGCCAGCGCCGACGACGCTTGCGCCGTCCATCAGTCATGAAGCACGAGAGAATCTTCCCCGTTCAGCGAAACTGGCAGACTTGGAACGGCAGCTCAAGTTGACGAGGACGAGTACGGCTTCTCTAGGAAAATACGACAAGAAGCTGGACGGTGAAGCGACGCGGGAGAAGGGCTTGCGACGGCAGTTTGAGAGCAACGAGATCGATACGTCGACCGAGAGGGAGAAATATCTGGCCGTGTTGAACGGACTCGACAACGATGAAAAAGTCAAGAAGCGCATTAAGGGCCTAAGCGAGCATAGCGATGTCCTAAACGCAAGGAAAGCTATCAGAAGCGCTTCAAAGGGTAAAGGAAGTGCTAGTTTAGCAGGGGAAGAGAAGCGCAACAAGATCAAGGATAAGAAGGCGGCTCTGGGAAAGCTCAGTAATAAGAGCAGTAGCGGCAGCAGCAGCAGCAGTAAAGCAAGCAAATCCAGTAAGGGAGGAGGTGCAGCAGGGAAGACAAAATCATCTGCAACCAAGGGCAAGCGTAAAGGAAAGTAGTGGGATCGGGCAGGTTTTGGCAGTATCGGCTTTGAATGTTGTCTGTACTCATACATCTGTCTACCCGCTGAATATCCGCAGTAGAGTATCGGAGACGCCCTGTCGCAATGCATCAGCGGAGTGTTCCTCTATGTGGTTTCGCAAACTTACTGAGGGTGTCAAGATCCCTACATCTGAGATGACAAGCGTGACTAGATCTGGCGTCGTATAGTCGATAAGAGGATTGTTCTGTATCTGCTCAGCAGTCATTTGCAATGCATCTGGCGTCGCCGAATCTACGAATGGCCGATATGGTGTAGACGGGATCTTGGTGGCCTTCCTTTCATCCTGTTCTTGCTTCACGGTGTGATCTGGGAAGCGAAGGACGGGCACAGCGATGGGTAAGTCGTACTGATTCAGAGGGCTGACAAGCAGGTTAGCGATGTCCGAAACGAAATGATGCGAACCTACAATATTCGCAAGAACTTGAAGCTTTCCGTCAGCGCATATACAGGCCGGTCCGCCAGCTTTGCCATAGCAGCCATCTGTGAGCTACCGATGAAGTTGACGAGACTATGGCAGCCAGATTAGCCAATACCAGCAGAGAACGGCAAAGCCAGAGTCTCCTACCCTCCATTTTCCGCTAGCGCTTCTGCACCTAGCATGACGAGATCGATCTTGGGCATCACGAAAGCTACTGCAGAGTCCAATATGACTTGACAAGGTATGCCAGCTTTCGTCAATATCGCATGCGTCTTGACTCCAAGCCCGAACTGAGCTTTGGGTTATCAGCTACATCGCCGATTCTGTGATAGAAGGTTGTCTTACCGGTCTGGCTTCTGTAACATAGACTTGAAAGCGTTTCCGCTGTTTCGCCGCGTGCAGTAGCGTTTGTACGACTACCCTCGAATATGAATGAGTCATGACGACCTGCGCAACCTCTGAGCAAGGTTCCCTAGAACACTGATCATGTTGCTCACAGTATCGTCCTTCACCAAGCCAGTTGCGTATTCCACAATCTTCTCTACGCACTTATGGCTGTCCGCTACGAACTCCTTTGCTCGCGCGACAAGATTCCGCTTGTGAGTCGCGAAAGGTTGATGCACAGAAGGTCTTTGAAGCGTAACGAAGCGTAGGAGAAGGTCTGCACCTGCTGTCAGAGAGACGGGATTGAAGGAGGATTTCTGGAGTGCCGCTGCGCCTTGCGTGAGCTCGTCTATGACTTCAGACATCGTTTCGGCTGGAACATCCACATTGTGAATGACATTGGAACTGCGAAGATTGCTGGACACACCTTCGGACTTCGCAATGATCTGAGACATGGATTCGATTGCAGCGATAGGCATTGCGAGGTGCTACGAAGACACGTCAGATGCATAGCATTGCAGCGATATCTCGTTTGATGCAACCGACTTCATCGTTCTGCAGCAGGTCTGCATAGTGCTTGACTATATCAAATTGGCCGGGCAAAGAACTCGTGTGAACCGCAGGACTCGTGTTTGAAGGCGTAGAGGAGGACGTGGAAGCTTGCGGATGATCATCGTGCACCGTAAGCAGCGAGCTTTGGCGAAAAGGCGAAGCAGCAGTCACGGTCATGTTGGAGTCAGATAGAAACATAGTATAGGCAAACTCCTCCTCGAGATAGAAGATAGCTGTAATGTGTATCTACCTGAATAATACAACGTGGAAGCAGGCTATGGTGCGCAATAACATTGGACGCGAAGCCTTCATCTAAATTGCAAAGCGGCTAGCAAATTAGTAGGGAAGGAGGGCAAGAGTTTCGTATGCATCGCGTAGCATGTATGGCTCGAGTTGCCTCAGCTTGCCGGCACGGACTTGAGGATTTTGCCTGAGGAAACAGATCTTTGAGCTAAGGATAGCAGGGAACAGATGTCAGGCAGCACTCACTTCGCATCCGGACGGCATACGCGAAATTGATGATAGTCTCTCCTTCTTTAACAGTATTCATCCTATCCCAATGGGCAGTTGCGAGCTTGCCTAGCCTCGCTTTGAACTGGTCCACTCCTCCATCGAATGCCGTCATTCCCCTGAGCTCTTCCGCATCTGGCTCTCCTGGATCTTCCCACTCTTGAATTTCTCCATTATTGGCTGTCTGGTCAGTGCCTGCTGCAGAGGGTTGACCCGCACGTGCTTCATGAGAGGAAGAAGCACTTGATGCGTTTGTCGGCTGGCCATGCTCATTTGCAGCTGTAGTGTTGATATCTTTGACACCCTCTGTTGCGCGTCCATTCGATGTGAGAGCTAGTCCATCACCTCCATCAATTGCCATCGCTGCCGCCGAGCCATCACGCTGCTGATTCGCTGTTTCTAGCTGGCCAAGAGTATCTTCGAAAGCGTACTGCCCATTCTGCAAGTGGACTCGATGCCGCCTTGGTGGGATCAAGTCTGCTCGCCGGACGCTCGGAACAAGGGAAGAGCTAGCTGGCTTGAGCTCCAGAGGCAAGGCCGGCGTTGGATGCGTCGCTTGAGCAGGAGTCAGAGGTTCAGGAGGGATGAGACCATAGTGAAGGGCGTAGCGCGAAAGCGCAGAAACGGGAAGAGATGATAGCGAAAGCTACGGAATCACGGCAGATTCAGTGCTTTAGCTAGAGGACAGCGAGAGCTTGATCAACGTTGGGCTCACCACTGGTACATATGGTCCAGCGTCGCCGTAAGTTACATGTTTTCCGGAACTTGCAGCTGCCTGCGCTTTCGAAGCCGCCGCGACTGCTCGCTGTCTGCTGGTCGTTGCGCGCGATGTGCTGCTGTTTGAGCCTACATCCTGGTCAAGACGGCGCCTCTTCGCAGTCGACATCGTCCAAGCTCGTCTTAACGAAAGGTAAAGCAAAGAACCCGGTCATGTTTGGACTCGACGAGCTTCAGACTGTACGCGACTCCAAGACCAGTCAATTCAATTGCGACAATGGAGGGAGAAAGAGAGCAGCAGAACTTGCCAGACTCGACAAACGTTGCCGAAGGGTCGTCCAACAGTACTACGACGCTAGCCGGCTCCGATCTAGGCACTGGCCAGGAGGTCGAGGGCCAAGACGCGACTGGCATCAACGAAGACAACGCAGCGCTGGTGCAAGCGAGGATACCACTGCGAAGGAACTCGTCAAGAAGATCAGCAGCTCCTGGCACGCCTCGAGCGACTCACGCCAGAGCCAAATCCACCTTGCCAGACACGCGTCAAGCTATACCTCGAGAAGCGAAGACAGCGGCAGCTGCGGCTTGCGCCTCAGCGCTCACTGATGGAGAAGATACTGATGTGTTTCACACTCCTCGCGCAATCTCTCGCGCCCACTCCTTGTCCTCAATTGTCACGCCTCGACCCGTTGCAAGCGCTTTTTCGACGCTGCCCTTGGTCGCGCCAGCAAAGCGTTCATACACCAGGAAGAGCACAACTTCAGCAAGCGATCAAGCCTATGCATCTTTGAAAGAAGGACACGACAAGCTTCTGAGAGAATTTGAGGCTATGAACAAGCGTATGCTGCAGATGCAAGATGCAATTGCGCTAGTAGCAGAGAAGATGGAGGAGGTTATGAAAGAGAATGCAGCTCTTAAGGAGGCGCAAAAACAGGTCGATTCTGCCAATCGCGCTTCATACGCGGACATCACCAGGAACAAGCAGGTCATCAGTCAAATGGCCAAAGAAGCCACGAGTCAGCTCATCAAGCTCAAAGAAGAGTCGGCCATTCAGGCAGCGTCCCTCAAAGGCGTCGTAGAAGGACCGGGCGTGCCAGATTTTGCGAACGCGTCTCAGTGTTCCGCTTGGCTGGCTGACAAGACACATAGCAGCGAGATCAAATCCGCCTACTGCGATTCCAGACGCACACGAGCAGGCAAGATGCAGTACACTCTCACTTTTACATCTGCGGCCGCTTTGAAAGAAGCTTTCCGCACATTCAATCGTGCCAAACTCAACAAAATCTCCTTCTTCCAATTCCGCACACCTCAGCAGCAAGCAGACTTCAAGAAGAAGTCCTCCACAACAGCACGATTGCCCGTCTCTTCATTAAGGAATGCCTGATACGAAGCTCAACATAGGCTGCTTGAACGCGCAAGGCGCATTACATACTAAATTAAACATACTGACCTCATCCATACACTCTCTTTTCCTCAATCACTCCATCATCTTCTTCATTGACGCAGGACTTGATCCCGCCCATGTATCATCTCTTCCCATCCCCGACACTTTTGCAGCAGCTTTCCAAGAAGGTCGAAAGTACCGGCATAGCTGGAAAGGCGGTATTCTTGTATGCTGGAAGAAGACTCTACCGCTACAAATTTTTCGCGGCACAAGCAAATTCCTTCTCTGGACGGTACTCGGACAGAAGACCGCAATTTGCGCGGCATACGCTCCTCCTACCCCAGCAAAACACAGAAGCCATCAGACAGATGGTTGGGGAGAAGTGAAACACCTTGCTCTGGCACTTCAAGAGGAACACGATCTGCCTCTCCTGCTCCTTGGGGATTTCAATGCACGCATAGGCACAGCAAATCGCGACAACCCTACTATTCCTCGACAGGGCGTTAGGTGCTCGTCCGATAAGAAGCACTGCAATGGTCGCACGACCGAGTTCCTGGACTTCTGCACCGACTTGGATGCACATATCTTGAATGGCTGCATATCGCCAGACTTCGAAGACGGAGGATCTCCGACTCACTACTCGTCC
>BCII01000021.1:404154-417693 GCA_001972285.1 Erythrobasidium hasegawianum
GTGTCGGAGTTTCTCAGTATGGTCGTCTGCAAGGACTGGCCACCCATGCACGACTCAGTAGACCCAGCTACTGCAAATACTCCACAAACATTAAGCCAGACACGAGAAACAACGACATCGCGCCTAGCGCTCCATCTCACTTCGCTCATACAAGCCAGGCCTGCCTCGCTTTTCTTACATGCATATAGTTTGTTAAACTATGATACACTGGTACATTATCGCTAGAAATACTTTACTTGTATTCATAGATTGTTTCTCCCAAATGGGCTCGACCTCTTGCAATCTAACCTCAACCTCAACCTCAAGGGATACCGAATCGCATCGCAGGTACAATTGGAGAATACGACTATTCTCACGTCTTCAGCACGCATCGCCAGTCAGATTAGCCAGACCAACCTCGCATTTACGCGCTTTCGTAGGGCGCCGGAGTGGTCGGCCTGGATTGAAATCGACATCAGTACATCGACAGGCTGCGTCAACACGTGAGACGTCTGTCGACAATGATAACGCTTCCGGGCGTACCTTTCCCCGCCCTTATCTGATCCGGCAGAGTGTCAGGTGATGAAATGAGACAGGCCATACGATAGGCTTGGCGAATCTCTACTTCTCCCTTGTTCGTCTTTCTCTCTTCTTGCTATCGATTCCGTGGCCGACATCGCGCACCTCGCTTCCAGCCGACCTTCACTCGTCATGGACCGCACGCTTATCGACTGGGATGAATGCGATCGTCTAGACACTTTGTTCGTGCTGCTATGCAGTGTTGCGTGCTGGGCTGTGATTCCTGCTATCGGAATGGCCTACTCTGGATATTCCATCCGCCGTAATGGCCTGGCGTCCATCTTCCCTTCACTCCTTGCACTTCTCGTCTGTACCATCCAATGCACGTTCTCCTTCCGTCTTCTTCGCAAGTGCAAGTCTAATCTATCATTCTTTCTTAGGGTATCTCATCGGATACAGTCTGGCATTCTCGGAAGGCAATGGATTCATCGGTGGTTTGTCGAAATCCTTCCACATAGGCGTAGGTGCGGCTCCAGTCGGTACCATCCCTGAAGTCCTCTTCTCGTACGTGGAAACATACTCCTGAAGCCGCTTAAGAAAATGCTAAGCCTTCATACAGTATCTTCCAGTTGCTGTTCTGCGCTACCGTCTGCGCTATCTCCGTGGGAGGAAGCGTCGAGCGAGGGAGACTGCTCCCTCTTATTCCCTACATCTTCCTATGGTGCACCTTTATATACTGCCCGCTAGCCCATATGGTCTGGTCAGAGTACGGCTACCTTTCGAAATTAGGCGTTATGGACTTTGCAGGTGGTACTCCAGTCCATATCTGCAGTGGCTTTTCGGCGACTGCTATTGCAGTATACCTCTCCAACCCGCTGTTCAGATCAAAGAAGTCGAGTAAAAGAACCCCATCACATATTAAGCTGCACAAGCCGAATAACATCAGCAATATGCTTTTCTCCATGGTCTTCATCTGGAATTGCTGGTTGCCATTCGAGTAGGTTCACCTTCGAGAACAGAGGGCATAGCTGACTGGACGACTTCGACAGGAGCGGAACTGCACTTGCTTTCAACTTCAAGGCAGTACAAGCGTTCGCAGTCACGCAGTTCGCAGCAGCTTCCGGCTCTCTGACTTGGACAGCGCTTAATTACTTCGAAACTCGGAAATTTTCCATCGATGCGGCAATGCTGGGCATGCTATCTGGGCTGGTGATGATCACGCCCGCGGGAGGATTCGTAAGCTTGACAGATGCTCTGCTTCTTGGCGTCATCGGGGTGGTGGTCATCCATACAGCCTTGCGCTTCAAGTCTACATCCAAAGCAGAGGGTATGAAGTGGGTAGATCCAGCGGACGTAGCCGCCACCCACGCATTCGGCGGCATCTTTGCGACTCTGCTAGTCGGTGTCTTCGGACAGAAGAAAATCGCAGCATACGATGGAACCGAGATCCTAGGCGGCGTCCTGCACGACGGACACTGGGACCAGCTTCGCATACAGCTGGTCGAGGGTCTTATTGGCGCTACTCTCTCTTTTGTGCTCTCCTATGTCTTTATCGCTGCTATAGATTGCGTTCCTGGACTGGAAGTCCTCTGCACAGACGAGTGAGTCAGGGGTTCCCTCTGGAGGAGCGGCTTGTGAGACTGATCAATATATTTCAGAGAACTCCTGGATGGCATGGACGCCTCTCAATGCCTCGAGTCTTTGTATGGCGAGCATGCCAAAGACGAAGAGGATTATCAACCAATCTCGGTACAGGCTGTCAGATTGGATTGAGTACTGTACTCTCTACCATGGAATAACTGACAAGTTACAATGTCTGACGCGAAGAGAAAGCGCTGTAGAGCAGGCTGTCCATGGTTGTGTTGATGCAATGCTGCTGAGTCCAGCGGCTAGAATGTACATATTATAGCGTTCAATGTATTGAGCGAGAAGCAGAGTAACGGCCTGTCATCGAAGGTATTGGACAGTCGAGAAAGATCGGCCGGACAAAGACGCGCGGAGTTGACCGGCGCCCCAGCTCTGCTCTTGCTTCTGACCAGCTTATTCGCAACGATGCACCCGCAAGCAGCTATACATCAAGCATCACTTCTCTCTGTAGACAAGGCAAAGGGTGAAGCCTTCTGGCTAAACGCTGCAAAGACGATTGACTGGGTCAAGTTCCCTACAAAGGCTTGGGGTCCCACTAAATCGTCTGCGGAAGGCGCCTGGTTCCCAGACGGTACTCTGAATACATGCTTTAATGCTCTGGACAGGCATGTCCTCGCTGGAAATGGCGACAGAGTCGCATTCCGTTATGTCTCGGTTATGGATCCCAATCAGCCGTACAGAGCGATGACATACAAAGAAGTCCTCGAAGAGGTCAAGGTACTATCAGGCGTGCTCAAGGAGAGGTTCAAGATCAAGAAAGGCGACAGAGTCATCATCTACATGTGAGGATCAGCTTCTATCAGCCTAGCCGGAGATCAGGTGACTAACACATTGTCATGTTTGTAGGCCAATGATATGTGAGACTGCAATTGCTATGCTAGCATGCGTACGGATAGGTGCTATTCACTCTGTCGTCTTTGGTGGTTTCGCAGCAAAAGGTAAACCTCACTCAAGCTAGTCGCGTAGCGATATCTGACGCTTGAGTACTATGCAGAGCTGGCCAAACGGATAGACGATGCATCTCCCGTGCTTCTGATCGCTGCATCGTGTGGCTTGGAACCGGGAAGAGTCTTAGACTATAAAGCCATAGTCGACAATTCCTTTAAGCATGTCACCGGGAAATCCAAGCCTCAGCTTCTTCTATTTGAGAGACAAGGAATCAAAGGGCACAATCTCCCTTCGCTTTCTTCCTCAAAACACGAATATTCCTGGACTGCCGAGTGTAATGCCATCAGAAAGGCTGGAAAGAAGGGGGAGCCTTGCGAAGCAGTCGAGAGCGATTTCCCACTGTATGTGCTCTATACTTCGGGGACGACTGGATCGCCAAAAGGCGTGCAACGCCCAAACGGTGGACACGCGGTAGCTTCCAGATATTCGATAGAGCATACTTTTGGCCTCGACGCCACATCGACGATTCTCTGTGCATCCGACTTTGGTTGGGTCGTTGGCCACTCCTACACACTCTACTGTCCGCTCTTCCTTGGCTGTACCACCGTGATCTTCGAGGGAAAGCCAGTCATTCCGGATGCCGGCATCTTTTGGCGGATGGTGCAAGACCACAAGATCAACACGATTTTCACTGCCCCCACTGCCTTACGAGCCGTTCGGCGAGAAGATCCAGAGGGCAAGATGATGGCCAAATATGACCTCAAGTCGCTTCGCTCCCTCTTCTTGGCTGGCGAAAGAAGCGAGCCTGGCATCATTACGCACTATCAGAAGCTTCTCAAGAAGTACGCCGCGGCAGGAGCTGATGTCATCGACAAGTAGGTTAGAACTTGTTCTGCCTTTACGGTCGCTGATATTCGTTACATCGCTTTGCAGTTGGTGGAGCACAGAGAGTGGAAGTCCGATATCTGCTTGTGCTCTGAACCGGTCATTCGCGCCGTCCATTCCCCAGCCTGGATCTGCCGGAATGCTTCTACCTGGAATGGATGTTCGGATCGTGAACGATGAGGGTAAAGAGCTGCCCAAGGGCGAGATGGGCAACATCGTCATTGCAAAGCCTCTTCCGCCATCTGCGCTGAGCACTGTTTGGGGTAATCCGAAGAGGTTCCACGAGGCGTACTACGAGAGATTCGAGAAGCTTGGTGGATGGTTTGATACTGGAGATGCTGGAATAATCAATGAGGAAGGCTACATCAGCGTGCTTTCGAGAGCGGATGATCTGATAAAGTAAGTAGGTTCGCTCTGCAGGCTGTCACTTGCTGACATCGCCATGTACACAGTGTCGCCGGCCATCGATTAGGCACCAGTCTTCTAGAGCAAGTCGTAGCTGCACATCCATTTGTGGCAGAATGCTGCATCGTGGGCTTGCCGGATGAGTTGAAAGGTCATGTTCCCTTCGCGATGATCACGCGAGCAGCGAGTCAGGAAGCACAAAAGGCAGATCTAGGGAAAGTCTTGAAGGAAGTGAATGATAACCTTCGGAATGGTAAGAGACACAGCCCTGCAGCGTGGTTTCTTTTGCTAAGCGATCGAGCACAGATGTGGGCAGCGTTGCTGTGCTGGGTGGATTGGCAGCTTCAAGACTACCAAAGACACGGTCTGGAAAAACGCTGAGGAGAACGATTAAGGTCCTGGTTGAGAGCGCTACCCAGGGGAAGTTCGACGCCGAGGCGCCTTACCCTCCAACAATTGAAGATGCAACAGCTGTTGACGATGCGAGAAAGTCTGTTAACGAGTGGGTGAAAGGTAGGAACGGGCCCAAAGCCAAATTGTAGTGAGCGCAATCGCTCCATCTCAGCATTCCCTACAGGCCAATCCGATTGGTCTAAGCATTGTAACGTAGCAGCACAGAGTGTATTGATATCTGCATTCATGGACTGGCGCCAGCTGAGGTCACCAATCTTACCCAAGCTGCCTCGCGGACTCGCGGACAAGGGGCCGTACGAGGGTTCTGATGCGGCATGGTACTTTCTTGATCTAGTAGCGTAATAGTCTCGATGTCTTCGAACCTGGAAGTTACTGCGTCTGGCTTCCAGCCGGGTTGAGTGGGAGCTTGAAGTGCGGGTCTGCTTCAGACGAACTCCAACGTAAACAGGCTCAAGAACGAGGTTCATCAGCAAACAAACGTGAGTTTCAGAGCAATCCAACGCTCGACTTCTGCCATGGAAGGCTGCAAAGGGCGATGGAAACCAGGCCAAAAGCTGGATCTGACTTGAAACCCCCCCAACCTGCCGCTTCCAGCCAGTCCTAGAACCCGCAGAAATGGATATCGACAGACCTCTTGAAGAGATCATCGACGAGAAGCGCACTGAGCGCCGTAAGAGCTCTCGTGGTGGGCGAGGTAGAGGCCAGCGAGGCGGCGCCGTCCGCGGTGGAGCTGCTGGTAGAGGAGGCTTCAACGCAGCTCCTGTAGTTGCAGTCGTTCCAGTCGCTGCCAATGGTAGCGTAGGACCCGTCAGAAACAAGTACTCTGGCAACATCGCCGCTACTCAGGGAGGTGCTGGAAAAGCTGCCGCTACCGCTGCTGTACCTCTTATGGCAGATGGCTCTAAAGTCATCGTCTCCAACCTACCTACCGATGTCACGGAGAACCAAGTCAGAGTGAGCAGTCTCTCACGCTTTTCACAGCTACACGCCATCCAGGTACTCACCAAAACTTGTATCGGCTTTCGTAGGACTTGTTCTCCCAAACTGTAGGACCAGTCACAAAGCTCTCTCTATCGTACGACAAGAACGGAAAGTCTACTGGTGTCGCTACTATCGAGCTTCGAAGACCTGGAGATGGACAGGTCGCCTTCCAGACGTACAACGGCCGTCTCGTTGATGGAAGTGAGTGCTTTCAGCATGCAGGCTAGTCCTGGGGTCGCTTCTGATGCTTGTCGTCATCGCTAGACCGACCAATGAAGGTGGAGATTCTGTTCGACCCAACCAGACTTCCACCCCCGCCTCTCAATTCAAGAATTGCGCCGGCGCCCGCAGTCGCTCAAGTCGCTACAGTAGCTGTTGCAGCAAGGTAATTTGATCTGACATTCACTGCCTCATTATCACCTCCTTTCCGCCTCAGCACCCGCATCGAGACTGGTTTTGGAATACTGCCACGGCTAGGACGAGTAAAGGCCTTGGGGTCCAGCCTCTCGATTGACTTCTGCAGCTCACATCCGGCTTCGCTGGTTTGGACGGGCTGGAGCGACCCAAAGCGGTGTCTTCAAACGGGAGTTCGGCTATCGCTAGCAGCATCATGCGCCAATAACGATAATACGATGGTACTCTCAATACCTCGTATTCGCGGCGCACCCTAGGGAGCCTATGTCGAGCCAAACGCAGATCGGACCGAGAAGCGATGACAGCTCGTTACCGCTCAGCCCGTCCAGCCGGCGACGCAGATGCGAGCGCATGCAAGCGCGAAGCCTGTCTTGCGCTTCTAATAGCCGGTCTCTGCCAGTGATTCCTCGTCTTTACCGGAACGATCACGCATCGACTAATTTGGGAGCAAACGCTTACGGATATGCTTCTTTCTTCTCCTCATTCTACCTCATTCACTCCATGCAATCGTCGGACGCGTTCATTGCTCGCCGCATATATCCCCAATCCTACGATCTTTGAACTCCAATATCATTTTCGCCTGGGAAACTACACGAAACAAACTTGATGGAACTCTCATGGTCTATTCAGTGGTGCACCACGAGGAGCTAGAGGAGGAGCTGGAGGCAGAGGAAGAGGCACAAGAGGTAGAGGTAGAGGCGGAGCTCGCAAGAAGGATGACAGAAAGGAGGTCAACGAAGGAGATCTTGATGCCGAGATGGAAGAGTACCAGAAGACCCTGAGTGCGACTGCATAAGGAAACAATGCAGAGCGAACGTCGTGCTCCCTGCACAAGCGAAGATCTCGCTAAGCAAGTCAAATGCTGCTATCTCATGCTCTTCTACACACCTACATAGGATCGCTATCGTTGCTTTAAAGCACCATCTGTGCAAGCTATTTATGTACAACTTCCCAATCTATTATTATTGTTCAGCCTGCATGCGCTTGGCCATGGATTCAGCGACCTTGTAGAAGCTCTGACTGTAGACCTACCTTTGAGTGCCCATTACCCTCGGATTTAGGTATAGAGCGACCAGCAGTTCCGTCGCTTTTTACCTTTCCCTTATCCGCACTAAAATCCTGAAAGGTTCGGGGCACTTCTCTGCCTGAAACCGACTGAAGGCGCGCCGCTACATCCAACGAGACATCGTATGCCTTTGCCTGGCGTGCTCAAGAACATAGGTCTTGGACGCGGAAAAGGAACTTCAAGCCAAAATGCCGGGACTGCGCCGTCTGCGGGCGCAAAGCCAGCGCCTGAATCAGAAGAAGAAGAAGCTCCAGTAATCATGGACGAGCCTGAGGACATGGATGTTGCTCAGGATCACGAAGGAGAAGCTGCGAGAAAGCGCAAAGACAGGGAAAACGCTGTTTCCGGCTCCACCAAACTGGGCGATAGCAGCGAGGACGACAAAGGTCGCAATTCGGAAACAAGCAATACTGAAGATCAGGAGACTGGTATCGAATCCAAGTCACCCAAGAAGCGAGCTTCCTTGTCTGTCACGGGCGTAGGACGATCAGTTGATGACCTCAGCCTATCATCTCCAAAGCAGCAGGAAAGCCCGTCTGCACAGGCGCACAATGCAGACGCGAACAATGACGAGCGCAAACCGCAATTGAAGCTTGGAAACCAACCAATGTCTGTGAATCCCCACTTTAGCCTGACTCCGGCGACTCCAGTTATGCCGGGCAATGCTGCTTCTACAGACGCGCAGGCTATCAAAGGCGGGAGAAATGATAACAAGAGCTCTGTGGAAGTGTCCACTGTCCGGCCTTCAAATACTAGAATGTCCTCCTTCCCGAAGCGCAGCATGTTACAGCGCATGCCTTCGCAAGCTATTGCAGACACACCTTCAACGGATGGAGGCTTCACTCCATCCGAACCTGGATCAGCGTCATTAGGAAGTCATGCTCCTCAGGGGCTACTGTCTCTCGCTGCTCGCAATGCAGAAAAGCAACAAGCGGGAAGTAGGGATTACAACTTCCCAAGCATGGAAGGAGGGGCAGAGGGCACTATCGTCGAAGAGCCCACAAGCACACTAGCTTCGCCCGAAGAAAGTCTGCTGTCCACATCCCCGAGCTCCTTCAGCCCACAATCGTCAAGGCATCCTACATCGCCTCGAGATAGAGGGTCTCGGCAATATTCCAGCTCTTCGCAGAGATCAGTCAGCGAATACTCTACACCTCAGGGCTTCTTGAAGCATCGGCGCAACTCGAGCCAGCATGCGCCGAGGGAAGTGAAAGAAACGCCAAATGCAGGTTACCAAGATCTCCCGGATGGTAAAAGGAAGCTAAACCAGTATGTCCTCACCTCGGATATCGGAAGAGGTAGTTTCGGGACAGTTCAGCTAGCGAAAGACCAGAGTACGGGGCGGGAGTACGCCGTGAAAGAATTCAGCAAGATGCGGCTGCGGAAGCGCAAGCAGAGTGAAATGATAAGGAGACAAGGTAGATCTGGAGGCAGGCGTGGGGCTGTGCCTATGCGGAGAGCACCTGCGCGGAGTCCCAGCAGAGCGAGGGAAGACAATCAAGAAGCGACGAATACGCCTAAGGACCTGGATCAAGGTGTCAGCGATCTGGATCTCATTCGAAATGAAGTTGCAATCATGAAGAAGCTGGATCATCCGAATGTCGTGAGACTGTATGAAGTGCTGGATGTCCAGGAAGATGATTCGCTCTTCATGGGTACGCTTTGGCCTTCATGTACTTACTATCCGGCTGATGAATCAACTCATATCGTAGTTGTCGAGCTCTGTGCGAATGGACCCATCATGTCGGTCGGCATGGGCGAGCGCAACGAGCCCTTGAGCGAAGAGATCGCGCGGAACTACTTTCGACAGATTATTCTAGCGATAGAGTATCTTCATCATAATGGCATCATTCACAGAGACATTAAGCCTGAAAACATCTTGAAGATGTCCGATGACAATATAGTCAAGCTAGTGGACTTTGGCGTGTCGGAGATCTTTGAAAAGTCTTCCGGGGTCGATCAGCCAAAGGAATTGAAGACAGGAGGTAGTCCGGCCTTTATGTCTCCAGAGCTCTGCATCGGTGAGTCCACATAACACAAAAGGTACGTCCAGGCAGCTGAAACTGCGCTTCCAGCACACGCAGGTGCTGTGTCAGGTACGAAAGCAGATATATGGGCCTTGGGCGTTACACTGTATTGCATGGTAGTCGGGCACCTCCCTTTTGAGAGCACTCAGATGCTAGATCTCTACGAGCAGATCAAATCGGATCCGTGAGTAGCATCAGATCACATTATGACGCTCGGCTTAGCTCACCCCGGTTCATTCAGAGTTCAAATACCGAAAGAGCTAGACCCCGACTTGAAAGATTTGCTGGCGAAGTTACTAGAAAAGGATCCAGCGTCCAGAATCCGAATGGAAGACCTCAAAGAACATGCATGGCTTACATGCCAGGGCCAAGACCCGCTTCCTACAACGGAACAGAATGTTACTAGCTTATCTGAAGTTACAGAAGGTGCGAAGGGTGTTTGCAGCTGGCAAACCTACGCTCATGTTCATTTCATTCCCAGAGGATCTACAAGACGCAATTGGTGTGCCATCCGTATCTTATATCGTCAACGCTGTCAGAGCCGCATCGCGGTGGAAACGCTTTGCGGCTCGACGTACGCGGTCGGAGGGGCAAGATTCCAATTCTTCGCTGGGATCGGCATCTATCGACATGTCACGCAGTGGAAGTTTGGACATGGCGCACGCAGCGACTAGCAGTACCACGTCCGACAAGAGATTTTCTGCAGATAGTAGCAGCAGCACTAGCGATCCGGTACCAGTTCTCAAGACTCTTCAGAGCCATGCACGGGTACAAAGTCTGCTGGCAGAGGAGCCGGATCTGGCACGTGCTGCAACCTTTCCCGTTTCAGGAAGCAAAACAGAGAAGACCAGCGACTCCACATTCCCAGAGATCGATACCTTGAAGTCTCATCATGATCACTTGAGTGGAGGTATAGACGATTGTAATATCGAGACAGTGAGTCAGTTCGCTGCAGAGTTGCGGCGGTGCTGACGATTTCGCAGCTGCGTCATTATGAGGACAAGACTGGTCACATGATGCCTAGAACTGCCGTCGAAGATGCAAGTAAAAGCAGTAGCAGTAATGCGGGTTAGGCGAATTTGCTGTAGGATCGCATTGGGTGAAATATCAGTAATGTTGTTGTTCGAAGACAAGCAATGGTCGAGATCATTTAACCCGTAGGCGCTGAGAATCTTGGTTCATCGACAGCCTCGCTTTCTTGAGCCTTTGTGCTTCAACTATCGGCTGTGTTACGGGGACGCTGGCCATCTCCTTCGCGGTCTCACACGGGCAATGGAATCTCTCCGATGCAATGATGGGCTCCGGTATGGAGCAGGACGGCTCTCCACCTTTTGAAGGTGGCTCTTGACAGATCCTACCTGCGTAGTCATTTAACCCGTAGGCGCTGAGAATCTTGGTTCATCGACAGCCTCGCTTTCTTGAGCTTTTGTGCTCCAACTATCGGCTGTGTTACGGGGACGCTGGCCATCTCCTTCGCGGTCTCACACGGGCAATGGAATCTCTCCGATGCAATGATGGGCTCCGGCATGGAGCAGGACGGCTCTCCGCCTTTTGAATGTGGCTCTTGACAGATCCTACCTGCGCAGCTCTCTTGGCTTGACAACAGCCCCCGATTCGTCTGCGACGCAACCCACTCTCACTTTGAACTACCCCACCACGCATCCATTTTCAAGCATGATCAATAAGATCTCCCTTGTAGCCCTTACAGCCGCTACCTTGGCTGCAACAGTTCAGGCTGCCGACCCTACTTTCTCCGGATCCTTCACAAGCTGGGCTTCTGAAGGCACTTATGCAGTATCTGAGTACAATGAGATGTCATTCTTCTCGGCCCTGACAGTCTCAGAAGGGATAGCGTTGTCGGATGGCGCCCCTTCGACTGCTTACAACAAAGCGATCAAGGATGCCAACAACCCCAAGCTGATAAGTCTGCTCGCCTTGGGTGGCTGGGGAGGCTCTCAATATGTATGTTGAACACTTCCTTCAATGTATTGCTGGCTCATCCAAATCCATGAAATAGTTCTTTACCCTTGTCAAACCCGATAAACAAGACGCATTCGCCAAGCAAGTAGCCAAAATCGTCAAGGATAACAAGTTCAAGAGGATCGAGATCGATTGGACCTTTCCTGGCTCTAGAGCTGCTAATGAGAACGACATTACCTGGGACAAAGGTAACTTCTGCAACGAAGTCGACGCATCCGATTACGATAATTTGGTAGCCTGGATTAAAAAGGTACGAACAGAGATCAAGCAATCTATAGGCGACCAGCCTACTATCACTGCATCGGTACCTATGAACGGCTTTAATGGCAGCGACGGACAGAAACTTACCGACGCAAGCGGTCTCGTTGCTGATGGCGCTTGCGACTACATCTCGATCATGGTACACGATGTCGCCGGTAATTACCAACCTGATACGGGTATCAACGCTCCGCTGGACGATGGTAGCGCTCCAGAGACACAGAAGTATTCCATCAAGAAGGCCATAGACTACTGGGTCAATACAGCTAAGGTTCCTGCTGAGAAGGTCCGATGCCATCCTTGTCTTCTAGATGGAACATCTGCCCTGACTTTGATTTCACAGATTCAAATCATCCTCCCTGCATATGCAAAGATCTTCCTCACTTAATCGAATGAACTGAATGCGAACGCCAAAGCTTACAACCAGAAGACAATGCCTAAACTTTCACAGTCCGATTCGCAGAACGCAGGAAGTGTTCAAGCGGACGTTAGCGACAAGCAAGGCAAAGATGGTTGCGATATTTGGAGAGATTATGGCGCTACCTATACTGTTAGGTGGTATCATTCAATATTTCAAATCTGGCTAACGCGCGGTGACGCAGTACTCTGGACTCTTCTCTAACGGCACTATCTTGGATAAGGGAGATGCCAAAGGTGAGAAGACTGTAGGTGAATGGACTTATAACTGGGACGAGACGACCGCCTCGCCTTTCCTTTTCGATGCTGGCCGTCAGCTGTTCATTACGTACGACAATCCTGCTTCCATGAAAGCCAAAGCGAAATGGGCTAAGGACCAAGTTTTGCGTGGTGTCAAGTTATACCCTGTGACCGGTGATCAGGATGGCCAGCTCATCAAGGCAATCAAGGAGGGATGGGTATCTTGATGATGCACACATCTCGCTTGGTTTAGTTCCGCCATCACTCATAAATTTCTGATACTATGTCTTGAAAGATACCCCTGTCTACGCGAAATGGCCAAATCTTACAGCCGGTTCCGCTTTGCGACCTGTGGTGCTGACTAGCTAAAGTCCCTCGAGGTCCGATCTAGCTACCAATGACAAGCTTGTAATATCTGAACGTGGTGAAAGCTGAGAGGCCGGCAACAAGTCCTACGGGCATGATCTTGCCAGTTCTCGAGAAACGTCGGCACATCACGACAAGAAGAATCGCAGAGGTAGCCAATGCTATACGGTGATCGTTCTGGACTCCATATGCCATCGAAGCGCCTGTCAAGATCCTTTAGCATCGCATACTACTTCCCCTTCCACTGAACCTACCAGATCCTAAACCCTGCAAATATGGACTGAATTGATTATTGTGGAAGTACGAAGGTGTCTTTCACGTACTGCGACCAGCGATGGAACACTGCGAGCCTTAATGAAGCCGATCAGCCCTCCAAGCGCGACGATAGCGCTGAAAGCCCTGTAAATAGCTATTAGAAATATTCAGTGCGAGGATAGCCTCACATACAAGCCTATAACATCTAGCTCTTGGGAGTTCTGCATTTTGACTGAAAGCGAGGGGATTCCACGGGGACCGCTGACTTGGGAATTTTCCCAGGGCGAACAAGATAAGAACCGAGGCTATCACAACTTGTATGAATAGTGCAGAGCGTCGCAAAAAGAGATATGTCAATGATAAGACTGTCTCGGCGCTGGCGGACGAGGCTTCGTCTCGGAGGGGCCCAGCTTTCGTTACAGAACGCAACAAAAGAAATACAGGCAGAGGGAATCGAACCCCCAACTACCGCTTGGAAGGCGGTAATGATAACCGTTCCACCATACCTGTTTTGCTTGCTGCTAGGCCAGTAGCTGCTCGGTGAAATCATGAATTTTGACAACGTACATGATGCACTTGTCAGAAGCTGCTTTACTCAATCCGAAGGCAAAATATGTCAAAACAAAAATCGTACGCTACCGCTACAAGAGTCAAGCACGATAACGCTGTGGCATCTACTGTTGCGAATATCGCGTCAGAACGAGCGAACTGTCTCTCGTTTACGATCCCGAAAGGCACCAAGGTTTCGATTCCCGAGGTAGCCCAAGCTTTGGAGAAACTTGGAGAAGGCGCAGAGTC
>BCII01000021.1:427493-442779 GCA_001972285.1 Erythrobasidium hasegawianum
CCCTACTCGACATAAATCCCATACGCTTGTATGCTACTCTTGTTCATTCGCTGTATAGATTAACTCGTACAACGCGACTATATACACAAAAAATGGGCTTCCTTCTCTCCGGTAATACTTGTCTGCATTGCAGACGGCCCTGCGCAAGCTTGACTTGCGAAACGAGTCTTGTCCGATGTGTGCCTTTTCCTGTCCGACATGTCTCGGGAACGAGCCGGAGACCCCTTTGGCGATAAGATGTAGCAGGACGCTTCTGGCGATACGTACGGCAAGAGTATCTGCTTGCTGCCTTCCGTTGAGCTGCCGGGGCCGGAAGGCTGACATTTGACGTGCGAGAATTGCGGAAAGCTCTCCACACATCGTATCCTGCTGAATTGCAAGATGTATGTTACTGAAGACTCTGTTATACTTGTGCTTAGCTTAAGCCCACAACGTGAGTCTAAGACGTGGAGCAGAGAAAAGAAAAGAAGAAACCGCTGCCAGTGCTACCGATTCTCTTTCACCCCGTGAACATTACTCGATGGACAGGTGACTACGTTCTTGCGGTATAGCATGCAAGGGACTGATTTGTACATTCCTGCGGGTGCAGGAGCGTCGAGGCACCCGGAATGGCAGTGGATGGACTCGCAAAAGAGATAAAGCATGTCAATTGTCTTCCTGTGCAGCAAGAATTTGCTCTGTCTTGAAACTCTGTCGATCCAAGTCATTCATATGTACGAACATATTCATCTGGCATGTCCCGGCATGCGATGACCTTCCAATGAAGTGGAAAACGAGATTTTTGGCAGTACTGTGACAAGCTTCGACACAAGTTGTAGATAGTACCGCGTCCTTGTCTTGATTTTAGCGCGTCGGTTCATGCATTCCTGTTACGATACAGACACTTCTCGGATTGATTAACGGAGGCGAATTGCCCAGTCTGGCTCCTGCCTGCAGCGAACTTTGACAGAGGACCACGGTCCCGAATGAATTTCAGATGTGGTAGAGTATACTGACAACTCGATCGCAGAATTTCGCAACGCATAGAGGCGAATAGATCAAGGGAAATCGTTTGGATGTCAAGTATCGGACTTTGAACGGTGGCTGTTCAGTATTGAATAGCAGTATCAATCGTCTGTAGAGGGTGTGGATGCTGATAGAGTGCGGCGGCGGCGTCTTTGGCGCAAGAATGAAGATATGCGACCGTGCTCTGGGTGTGCGGTCCCAGCCCCATTATTGAGTAGCACGAAGTCTGAGCAGTTGTAGGTAGTGATGCGCAGAGAGACTTCACTGTAAATACGGTATTCATTCCCTTCGAAGCCATTGGGGGTTCCCTCCGAGAACCACAATCTTCCGTCTAGTATTGCACTTCTGTCAGCTTTCGTCTCGTTTGGAATGCGATGACTGGTGTGATAGGATGGGAGTATGTGACGGAGGTTAAGCAGTCATTGCCCGATCTGTCCCTTGAGACGATTTGCAAGGCAGACTTTGGCGTTTTCGTGACTGGCTGGTGGGGGCCTTTGAATGTATGACTCTTCATTATGTGGGCTGTGGGCATTTCGTATCATCGTTAGATAGACCTGAGGTAAACTAGAAGGTTCACGTTCTGTATCAGAAAACACCAAAGTCTTCGCCCTGCAAATCGTCTCAAGGGAGGTGAGATCGGGCAATGACTGCTTAACCTCCGTCACATACTCCCATCCTGTCACACCAGTCATCGCATTCCAAACGAGACGAATGCAAACAGAAGTGCAATACTAGACGTGCAATACTAGACGAAAGATTGCTGGAAGAGGGACCTAGTATTACAACCCTAGAATTACTCTTCAGGTACCTCACGGTCTCCGCTGTCAATCTCCTCAATGACTGTGTGTGGAGGTAGTCCGTCTACGGTGCATCCTACAGACTGTGCTGTTCCTAGGATCTCTTTTACTGTTCCGCTAAGCTCCTTTGCGAGCGACTTGAATCTCATCGTCCTTGCAATGTCGAGGATGGTGTCAAAGTCGATGTTTCCAGAGTGCTTGATGTTCTTCTCCTTCTTTCGGTCGCGAGGAGGCTCCTTGAGAGCACGGATAACGAGGGAAGATGCTGAAGGGACGACGGAGACGGCTGCTTGACGGTTTTGGATGGTCAATTGTACGGTGACTCGCAGACCCTTCCACTCTCCGGTAGCTTTTGCAATGTTCTCTCCTACGACCTTAGGGGACTGTGAAGTCGTTTAGCGATGATCTTCGTTCGAGAATGCCATACGTACAAGACCTCTGTAGAACTGGCGTTAGCAATATCACAGCATGTATATTCTCTGTCACAACGTACAGAGGTCCAATCTTTGGTGCCAAAGCAGATGATGCTCCTACTTCTCCACCGGTCTGTCGTTGCAACACAAGATTCGGTCAGCCGAGAGAGCTTGATAAAAGCGACCAGCGCCAACGCACAGCACGGAGGTAGATGATCTTGATCTCATTGGGATCTAGCTTGGGTCTGCATACATCGAACGTAGTGTGTCGAAGGTCGTATCGAGTCGGGAGTTTTGAGGGCGGTCAAAAGCGTCAGCGCTGTCGTTTGCACCGTCGTACGTCGTATCCTTACGCCATGTCTAAAGATTGAGCGTTCTTTGCAGGGAAAGTGTCGGCTGTCGCCAGAAATCTCGAAGTCGCGGCCCCTTCCTTGCAAAAATGGAAGAACTCGAGAGTTTTTCGATCACCAACCAAAAAGGTCAACCTCGACTGCGAAGACGACCAAAAATGCAGCAAATTCCGGGCAATACTGACAACTGCTGGGCTTCCTCCGTGCTGCGCATCTGGCTCATCAAGAAGCCCTGAGCTGCCCTGCCAAAATCCCGAAACACCTGCTGCCCTTCGACTACAACGTTCAGATGTCTCTCGGTGTCCGTCTGCCTTGCTCCTCTCTTACTACTATCATCTCTTCGCACATTCCGGCAGTCCGCCTAAAAGAGCTTTAACCGAGCTCATGTCTTGTTTCACATTACAAATCAGCTATGGTTTCGTACTTACAGCATCGATTTCCGGAACCGCAAGCACAGCGCATAGCTGCATCTATCCGCTGTGTTAGGCAATGAAGTCGACCAACGGGACAGCCGGTCGAATGTATCGCAACGACGTCTCGATCGGTTGCTACAGTCTTGTACCACAAGAAAAGCATGCTCCTCATGCTACGTCTAGTACTTCTGCTATACGAGCAATCAAAGCGTCACAACAACGCAAAGACTATCGGACTTCCCGGGCCTTCCATGAGGCAGAGCCGATGTTTGATCTTTCGTCACATCGATACTTTTGATCCTGCACTGCGCTACATGGAACCTGCGGAAGCTCCTAGCCTGCGAAGACGCAAGATGAATGTCAGAATAGAAAAAGAAAGAGAGCAAATCGAGGTCGCAAAGCGCAGTAACTCAAGCTTTCCTCAGCGCCTGAGCAAACGCTTCTTCCATAACGACATATGCCGACAAAGCAAATTCAGCTACAATTGCCCTTATTGATGCATTGATGGTGGCTTCGTGCGGGCTCTGCAATACTTCAGCCGCAGCTTCTGCCAGGTTATCCTCGGCTATTCTATGGCGACACAAATCAGCTACCTGGAGATCCCTTACGTCTGTACCGCTCTTCTAATCGAGAGGCATGTGTAAAATACGCGGTCTGCGTTTACTATGGTGAAAATGGGCAGACGCGTTCGAGTTTCTCGATGAGTATTACAAGTCATCAGAGCGCCTCTCCAAATCCACAAAATTTCAGGCTAATTCACATTCTCAGCTACGGAGATGGACCGGCATTCGCCGGGCCCTCAGGCCGCAAGGTTTGAATGAGCAATTGATAGAACTGCATACTTAACGACAGTCGCAGCAGGCAGATGCCAAACATTTCCAGCAAGTTTCAACCGATGCTAAAGCCAGAGCACCGCTTGGCCTGCTTCTTCGACAAATGCCTCTTTCGCGAAGATCGCCTTCCCGGGCTGGATGCTTCCGATCATTACCTTTACCCGGAAACGCATCTTGCACAGTGCGTGCGGGCGTTGCCTGAAACCCGTACAATTTCTTCAACATTGGCCAGATAGCCATGGACATGACGGTAGTGCAATCAGCCTGCACCAGAGCTGTCATCGTTTGCTGCAAGTAATACATGCTGGAGACCTGACAACGAGGCTTATTAGCGCCCGGCTCCAGACTTCCAGAAATGCACTCGCTCTTGCACGCTACCAAGAATCTGGTGCCATTCCTCAGGAACGACCAGCTTGATACATGGTCAGATGTGCCTGAAGTGTCTGCATGTGTGTTGCAGTCTCGAAACGTACCTTTCAAGCATCAAGCAAGTTGTGCGACGTCGCGATCATGCCCTTTACTCTGGAAATGACAAGGCCAAAAGGTCGGACCACTCCAGGGGCTTTGCTATGATCTTCTGCTTTGGCGCATGAAGCTGCTCAAGGTATGCTTATGCCTCCTCCTGTATCATAGGAAAGCGAAGCGCATAGCAATGAGTGTAAATATGGCTGCTGGACGCAGAGGATGAGCCTCCAGAAGGGGAAACTCTTGAAATCCAGCCATGCCAGCAACAGGAACTGATAGTACCTCGGCGATCCTCTGCCTGTTCTCGTCTGCCTGGTGGTAGATCTTCAAAGTGACGGAGGACATGCTGGACATTTTGGTCTCGACTTCGCGACGCAGATCTCGCACCACCGACAAGTCCGCCGAAGCCGCTGTCAAATCCTTCATCCTCTCCTCGCAAGTACGAATGGCCGATTTGTTTCTCTGGATGTCTCGGTCACTCTTGCCAATGCAAGTCAATAGCTACTGCGAGACTGTGCGAGCAGTCGGTTAATTGGCCAGCAAGAATTTGGCGGTGTCGTGCCAGCTTCTAGAGCACCAAGAGTTACTTGTGCGAGCCTATTGTCCGCATCCAGCTCATCCCATGCTGCCTTACTGGCGCTAACGCAATTATCTTTGGCGGATCGAATCAACGCGGCGGCTGGCTTGTGGATCAGAGCGCATAGCTTGATTATAGTAGCATTCTCCGTCACTGGAGATCCAAAGTAAGTGTACTGAGCCAAAGGCTCCGTGTATTGGCTGGGGCCACCAAATGACTATTACCGGTAGCTGTTCTTTAGCACCTGCTTGTTCGTACGCGATCTGGTTGATCTCGGGCCACGCGTGTGCTTGCTGGTCGTTCAGAGTTGCGGAGGATAAGCGGCCTTCTTGCAATCCAGTATCGATGAGGAAACGGGTAGAGTGCGCCAAGTAGGTCACTCGCTTGAGCTCTCGCAAGCCGTCTGTTAGACGCTCGGAGACGGTTCTGACGTTCTCCCAAAGGTACGTCAGCCCACCTCTGAGGTTGTTGAGGCTGCGCGCTGGGTTGCTGACACTATCGCGACTCTTAGTACGCGACTCTCCACTGCATCGATCCGTGCAGACTGCTTGGCGACCACGCGCTCGACATTCTTGACCTGGACGCGCTGTCTAGCCACCGTCTGCCTGGTCTCTTCGGCTATCCTGTGCATCATCAGAGACACGATCTCCAAACCGGCTACTTTCGTCATCATATGGCGACGGAGATTCTGGACCATCGACATCTCCGCCGTGATGACTCCAAGCTTTCTGACTCGGAGCTGAAGCGTCTGGGCAGTCGCTTGCGCCAGGAGATTCTCGTCCCGGATCTTGTCTAGGCAGACGAGGAGTTTCTGGGAGACGGCTCCAGATGATGCCAGACTGGAGCTCAAAGCCTGGACCTGGGCCGAATGGATGGCTGCCCGCGCTTCCATGCTGACTGTGATCTTACGCAGCCTGAAAGCGCTGGCGTCCGCCTGCACGTCCAGTGCATCCAGTCTCCCAGTATGGTTTGCCGATCTAGTGACCAGTGTGGGCACATGACAGCTGCGCCATACCTACAGAAGTCATGCGACAAATTCGTACTATGAGTGACCAAGTCCAGGTGATGAGGATTGATGCAGCCGAGACCCCGACCGTCCGCCTCTGCCACTCTATCTTCGGGTGTGCCATGGCGGCATAAATGAGCCACCTCGAGGTCTCCCATATCTGCGTCGCTTTTCTGATGGAAAAGCATGTAGACGATCCTGCGACCGCCATCAATACGGCTCACGTCAATTGACGCATTATAGCTCACCAATGAGTATTTCGAGTTGTCTGCTTGCCTTTCCAGACCCATGTAGTTTTGGGATAATTAACCCTCTCAGATGTGGGTATGAACCAGCAATCGTCCATGCTGGTAGGTGCCGTTGTCACGAGCAGCAAGTGACAGAACTGCGCGCAGATTCAGTACTTGCAGACAAGTTCATGACCTGCAGAACCTCTACATTATCAGCTAATTCGCGCCAACACTTGGCTAAGGGACCAGTCTGCCCTTTTGCTCTCTGGCAGGCGCCTCCTTCGTGAGGATGACCTTGCCATGCGGAATCTGCCCGACCATAGGATGGTCATCCGGAAGATTGTCAACCACACCAGTCCGACGACGAGTCCTGGATCTGCGGCGATTAGACTGGCCAGAACCTGACTGCGATCATTCCACTTCTCAAGAGGGAGATAGACTGGCTCTGCGTCGCTAGTAAAGGGCAAAAGGTCTGCTGCAGAGTCCGCCAGCTGATCTTCGGAAGCCCCAACGAGGCAGAGGGTGTTGGTCAGCTCTTCCTCCGATTCGACGCTTTCGATCTGCAAGCCTTTCAGCTTTCCCATGGAGGAAGGGTGGGTTTCCAGTAGAGTCTCCAGCTGTCGCTCGAGATCGCTGCCACTGTGGCTTGTTACGCTGGAGAGAATGCTAGATAATGGTTCTTAGTACGATCGATCTTCATGACATCTTCATAGGTATGAAACGCCTCGCAGTTCAGCGAAGGCGAGGTGCTGGAATCATAATCAAAAGGCGTAGCTTGGGCATGTGTACCGGCAGAATAGCGGTTCACTTACAAACAGCTAAAATAGAGAGTCGATGCCTCGAGTAAGCCTTGTTCATTGCTGGTGCCAGAGCCAAGGTCGGCGTAAATGAAGGATTAATATCAATAGATAGTACAGAGAATAGTTATTAAGATGTAGTGGAGAGTGTTCAAGTGAGATTATGTTCAGCTGAGCAGAAAGACAAGAAGGGATGCGATGGAAGGGCAGCGTTTTATAGTCAATCTTCCATCTTCCACTTCCAGATATTTGGAAGAAATCAGTCGCTAGCTCTGTTTGACGTCAGGCGCTTACGCAGCATAGACGTCAATTCTTCCAAATTCTTCCACTTTCATAGCAGATTCCAGAGTCGTGTAAGAACAGCTATACTTGGCGTCTTGTATCTTCCAGCGGGGCCTTGTGCGTTAGCTATGAGAAAGGGGGATACGTAAGCTGAAAGCAGGTACCGTATCTACCCTCTTTTCCGCTACGGACAAGCAGAAGGTAAGGAGATTTGGAGTCTATGATACGACAGCTACGGAAGCGAGAGAGTGGGACTGCTACGACATGAATAGAAGAGGAGAGGCAGAGTATCGTCTGGCTAGCGAGCTTGCTTGTTACAGGCTTCTCGTAGGAGAAGGAAAGGTAGAAGCCAGATGGCCGCTCGAAGCCTCGGAGGTTGTATGATGATGGCTTCTTCCGTGCTTTACATAGGCTTCTCTGGTTGTTGCGACAGCAGAATTCCAAAGCGTTTCTTGATAGTCACACGATGCCTCGAGAACTTGTCGTCTGGCGAGAACCGAGCTGTTGTGTTCAGAAGCAAGGTCAGACATCTAAGACCTGATCTTGAGGTATTGCTGTGCGCTGTATCGTTGTCTGCATACCGGGATGTGCGCTCTTTGTGATCTTTCCCTCTCCTGTGATTTTCTGTTACGGGCCAAAAAGTCAGCATTTTTGCAGCTTCGGACGGCGCTTGGGAAGGTTTACCTTGAGCGTGTACACACGATTACCCTCCTCGTTCAGAGTGTACATCAAATGCATGGTGAATCTGAAAGCTGAATCACTTGGGCGAGAGCAAAGGTACGGCGCCTGCTTGGTATCTCGTCGCATTGCCGAGCAAGCATTACATCTAGACATTAAACGGTGTATGCTACAAGATGCTTTATCGCATACTTCGTACGTAGGAACAGAGAGGAAAAAGGGACAGAGAAGGATAGAGACGGACTACAGAAAGAAAGAGGGAATACTAAGATAGGATATCGCCGCTGCCTCAGACTAGAGACGATTACGGAAAGTAGATAGCCATTCGAGCGCTTATGCTTGTATCTATGCTCGATGAACGCTTGAAGCGGAACCTTCGCTTAGAGGAAGGATAAAAGCGTATCTTGCGACTGAGACTGCTAGTTGTTTACGATTACTAGAGGATGTTCTCCTGAACACTGCTACTGCCTAATGCGGGTTTGTTTGCGAATGCGTTATTTGTCTGCCTTGAACGATAGGGAGGACCAGATATGCTGAAACATGATCCACTGGTCTTAGAATATGGAGAAGCCAGACGATCCGAGATGATTCCTGCTGCTGTTTGAATGGCCAGAGTCACTGACTCCGCTCTTGATACTCGAGCTGGATTTGAAGGTGCTTCGCGCGCCGGGACTGCGCTTCTTGACCACCATTCGCAGCCTCTTGCCATCAAATTCCGCTGTGACTTTACTTCCTATAGCCTGCTCGCCCAGCTCCACGAGCCTTTCGAAATGTGCTGCGGAATGAGTCGTGCATATACTGCTGGCTGTACTCTTGCCGCTCGATATACTGGATGCACCGTTTGAAGAAGCTCGCCCAGAGTTGGCCGATGAAGGTGATGACGAGACTAAGGAAGGACAACTCGATGAACAGCTCTGGTCGTATCGGTCGGCGAGAATATGAAGGGCGCCGTTGCGCTTGAGAGCGAGACTGTGACAAAAGGACGGACGTTTAGAGTAATTCGATGTTCTAAACACGATAAGCTCACGTTATGTTATCGAGCGAGAAGCCAGGCAGATTTGCGACTACGACGAAATGGTCCATAGGCGAGGCGTCGACGCAGATCTTGCAACCTGTAGCAGGAGCGCTATTGCTGGCGAGGACTATTGGCAAATATTGTTAGTAGCACGTATGCGCTATGCACTCTAATGTGCACTCACAAGGTATCTGAGGAGGTGCGGCAGGGCTCATTACGCTCAGGGTCTCTCCCGACTCTTCCTGCCCGGATCCTTCTGAAGCTGTACCACAGCTCCTGACGCTGCTAGCATCTGCATCTCTGACCCACGGTCGAGTACTTCCACTCGAGCTTGGCGGTTGATAAGGAGGGTAGACTGTCGATGAGCGCGACGAGGATTCCATCGAGAAGTTTCGGCTGCGCTGCGACATGGGCAGACTACTTGCTTCTTGGCCTGTTGACAGAGCTGTCGATGCTCTTGAAGGATGCTTTGCTGATTGACTTTGGATCGACGCGACGGGCGACCCTGGAGTTGAGTCAACTGTCGATTCCCCTGCGAGAAAGGGGGGCGAATAGCGGAACGGGTTGTAATTGCTTGATGCGGCAGGGACGGCGGCCAATGCTGCCATTGAAAGTTGTTGTTGTTGCTGTTGATGGTATGCGGCAATTGAATCCTTGTAGCTGGCACTTGTGCTAGTTTGGGTACTTGGACTGCTTGGGCCTGCGCTGGCAGACTTGCCCAAGGGAGTCGACCTGAGTGATGAAAGACTACTACTGCTGCTTTGCTGTGAAGGTTGGTGTTGCTGCTCGAATTCGGTCCTGCTTGCGTCTGCAGTGGCGCGGTAACCTTTTACATCATCGCTCCTCCGAGACGGGCTAGCGTTTGCTGAAAGTTTGGACGACGAAGGAGTGGGAAAGTCGCTGTAGCCGCTATTGAAGATGGCAGACGGCGTTGACACGATGCTGGAATCGTCTTGGACTGTGCGCGACCCTCTTCTGACGCTGCTGCTCGCGCCTTTCGATGAGCTTGCCCTGTTCCAAGGGAAGCCGTCTCCAGCACTGCTGGCCAACTTGTGCTGCTGCTTGCTGGCTGTTCCAGGCGTTATTGCCTTTATTCCATGGCTTCTAGCAATGTTATTGCGATCTTGCGCAGTAATTGTCTCAGAAAGGCTGGGTGTTATTGCCAGGTCGCGGATGGCCTGATGGAGCCCGTTCAAGCTGGAAGTTGGGGTAGTTGATGTCGCAGTATCATTGCTAACATCGCCGCGTCCATTGTGCAGCTCCCCCGGCAGCTCTGCGATGGGCGTATCGAGCTCGCTGCTGGCGGTCCCGCTGCTGTCGCTGCTGCTGTGGCTGAATTTGTGCGGGAGCGGATGGATGCTGCTCGCTGTTGATGACCGTCTGTCGCTGTTTGTGAACGATGAAAACACGCTGTCGCTGCTCGCGCTGCTGCTCGTCGAGGCGTCTGAATCAGCTCGCGCCAAAACAGGGCTCGTTCCATCTGGCGGTGGATCCACCATCTATGCGTTGTCGTTGTCGTCGTTTGACTGTCTGTATCGTGCCCTGTATGCTCGATGCTTGCCCGCTACCTTCGCATTATCGCTCCTTCGCAATTTCTCCCACCGACTGGGACTTGGAGCGAAAAGAACCGAGTGCGATGTCAATGCGGTATAATTCGCCCAACAAAGAGCAAGCCCGACACGAATAAATGACCTAACGCGCAATAAAAGAGTCTACTCTGGAAGCATACACGGGGGGCAATGCAACCTCCAGTCGCCTAAAATCGGCAGCGACTGGAGATCAAATCCAGTATGGTCTCCAGTCGTACCTCCACTCCTGTCTCCAGTTGTCCCTCCAGTAACCATGCATAGGACTCCTAGTTACATCGGAGGATGGTGCGCCGAGCTATGACTCTTCTGTATGACTCTTCTACGGTGAAGCGATCAGGGCTCGTGTTTAATTGTTTCAGGCCAAGGCAAGCTAAGGCAAGGGAAGCCTGAAGCGCAAAACACTGAGTGAGAAATTAAGTCGCTACTAAGGCTTTGTGAACTTTATTGAAGAGCTCTGTCCCCTTCATATACTGTCCCCTAATTCCGAAAATGGCGCTCTCAGGTCCAATATGAAAGAAACTAAATGCAGGTCTGTGCAGTACTTTGCGGAGCCGCGTCAGGTAATATACCAGGGTGCACGACCCGCTTGGCAGGATTTTCGCATTGTTTACTACGGATCACCCTTCAAGCACTCGCCAGACACTAAACGCACCCTCTTAACATTACCTGCACGGTTGATGTCAACGAGGCACTACAAAGATAATCACTCGACTTGACCTGGAACAGCGGATTTAAAGGATCTTTTGCTCATAACTACGGTGCTCTGTTCTACTCCACACTGCCTGAAGAATCGCCCGCGTGAACCTGCTGACTTTGCCCAATAACGGTGGGCGGAGGTAACCATTCGTATTCTTTCCATCTTACACAAATATATGTTCAGGTGCTGGCTGGCATCATTTCTTCAAGGGTCGCCTGAGCTGATATACCATACGAAAACCCTCGAAAATGCATCTGGACACACTGTCTGTAATGCCAAAGTAGCAGCGTTTTGTTCGGCTTCCAGTCCGGATAAGCCTTGAATCTATCGAAGCTGATTCTCTTGCCGTGAAGATGCTTTCTGTTTTTCGAAAAGTGGCTGAAATAATGGACCACGTATTCGTCATCCTAAAAGGTGGGTAGACTCTCAAACAGAAGTAGATCGAAAATAATCCAGCCTTCTCACCCTTGGGAAAAGTGCCCAATCATATCTGTCCAAAGCCTTATGCAGCTCGTCCACCAGGAGAAGCCCCATCCATGGCTCAAACACGTTTGCAATTCGGCGTCCCAGTATTACCGGATACAACTGTCGAGTGAAATCAGGTTAGTAAAGAGAGGCTATCGGTATATGAGAATTGGTGTAGCCCGAATTACTTCGCTGCGGCTGTAAGGCACGATATGCGAAGCAGTACAGTCCTGGAAAGCTGCATTCGTTACCAGGCATCTTTGATCGCGAGCGATGAGAAACGTTCGAAATTTGCTCTGTCGGAAAAATCAGCATTCGTCTAAGTTATCCCAGTTTCAGATTATCAAGCACTTGTGCATTCGATGATCGCTTAGAATTGCTGACAGTACTGTTATCATCGTCTCCTGCACCTGGCGCGCGGCCTTTTCGTTTCGACTCTGGGCCACGACTGTATGTACATCCGAGCGAGTTGTTATCTACATTATCAATATTAGCTAAGCAGACATCCAAAGAAAGGGCAGTCGCTCATTCACCTGTTCTAACAAACGTATACCTTCCCGGCTGTATGGGAGTGGTGCTGCTTGCCTCGATCGAGGCTCCATCCCCGGCAGTGCCCACCACGATCTTACCTGCATCTTCAATGCAGTATCTCACGACGGTGTAGACGTACTCCCAGTTCTCCTCGGTACATTCAGCCATGAAGCCGATGGGGATGGTCGCTATTGGCAGCCCTCCGACATCGTAGATATCGATAGATCCAGCTTCGAGCCAGTACTCCTGGGCGAGCGTATATTGCGTTGAGCCTGCAGGTGCAGCGGTACTGCTCACAGACATAGCTTTGGTTTCACTTCGAATTCGCAACAACGAATCCGACATTCATAGGATTCAACCAGACTCCCTTCAATTCTTCCACTTTGTAGGCTATTTTGCTAGATTCGTCTATCAAGCATTCATTCTGGCTGGATGAAGGAAGCTCCTCTCCTTGCAAAGCCCGATGACACGGCGATGCGCAAAACAAAAGCTATTGAGACGTAGAGGTCCTCCCAGAAAATTGGCTACATTCATTCGAGTATATACAGACTGGCAGTGTACCTGCATCCTCCAAAGCTGATAATCCCCGCGAACTGCCAAGTAATTTTACAAAAGCGATATCTCTTTCAAAAGACGAGGATCTGGCATACATTGACAAGTCGTACTCGACGAAGTCAAAGGTATGAAAGCGGTCCTAGTGAGGTGGCCCGTCAGCGCGCACACACGTTCCTATACACCTATCTTACAGCTACCGCACAGCTTTAGTGTATGTTATAGGTAGCTTCATAACAGCCTCACGGGCAACACTGGGGTCTTGCTTGACTCGCTCATGTGCACAGAGGTACGACATGGCTTATCGCCAGCTTTACAACACCTTGCTGACAATCTAAGACTACGTTGCGGACCAAGTGCCGGTGCACAGCCGACGCAGACAATCTGTGCGGTCGCTAGACATCGGACTTGCCCTTCAATCTCCCACCCAACGTCTGAAGCCGCACTGTGAGATCGTGCTCGTGCAGGGACCTTCGGAGCATTCAGGAAAGCCATGCTGACCTTCGGCTACCTTAACGTTCAGCATGGTCGTAGTGCCGTGCGAAAGGAACGCGACCACTACATACCCGGAAGACCCCGACGAGCGCGAGTCTTTGTACGGTACATCTTATGTAACCGGCAATGGCGCTATCGATGCGTGTTTTAAAGGACGGAAAGCCTTCTTGTAATGGGTTGACCCTTGATGGCTGAAGAATCAATGACCCAACTGCACTTCGTAATATGCATACTGAAGGCTCACGTTCGATCATATGCCAGAGTGAGTCGCGGAAACTGAACAAGATAAGACGCTTGATGCGCAGAACCAATGCGATGCTGTCGATGCCAAGAGCAGGCTCTTCGCATTCTTGTCCAGCAGAGCGGCACTGGCGAACCCCTTGATGGAAAGATGGCTGTGTTGAGCCCGTTCTTCTGGGCAACGACAGCCTAAAGGCTGATACCGGAGAATGACAGCGAGCTTTGCAGAAATATAAGCGAGCACAACGAGGCTTGTTTTGGTGATCTTGCGGCGCGGAAAGTGAAGCCGGATGGTTGGAGAATAGTGTGACACATGGAATGCTGCGTCCTGTAGCGCAGTCCCGAGCTTCCCAAGAATTGCTCGTCATAGGGTATAAGGAGGCGGATAGCACAAGATTGAGTCGCTGATGCCGTGTATCGAAGTCGGTTCGGCAACTACTGCTGCACTTCGATTGCTGTCGTGCTGTTGTAGTCGCGCAATCGCCGTTCTAGATGGCGCTCTTTCTASCAATGTGCGAKMGCGAGGTTTCTGTTCACGCGGTCAATATTAGGCTCCGTTCTGGTCGCATCGCGCGCCAAGMCTATCTCCTGCACTCACACTGGAGATCTTTACCAGTACCTTAACGCCATAGGATACCCGCTCAAGTATCTCGCTCAATCTCGCTTCAAGTCGTAAGTGCAGATGGTGGACGAGATCTTCGTCCGCTTCGCCCCAAAGCATTGTTGGCGAGTGATGTTCGCTAAGAATGCCATCTCTCAAGCACTCTAGCAGATGTCCGAGAGATTCCGCTGAAGATGGGATGACGTTTCGGGGCCCATGTARTTGGGGGAGTCCGTTAAAAGAAAGTGTTGAAAGGCATCTATACGCTGAGCTGTACTGGGCGGGAGCGTCTACTTTGGCGTGAAAGCGTTCCGTGTCACATTGCAGACAAGCATTACCTTATCGCCTAGGGCAGTCGACTCCTCTGTAGGGAGGACTCTCTGTTGCCGAATCTATCCGCGTTACTTACCTTGTCCCTCTCTGCACTTTGTATGGTTATAGATAGTTTTACGGGAGACTATGCTGAGTCACTGCATTATTCCAGAATGTACTCATGGCCCCCTTCCAGCTCCTGTTTCGTTGGCCTATATATGTGGGAGTTACAACCGGTTACGTAGGCTGCTCTGCACGCGTAGGAATACAGACTGATCGCTGAAATCGGCTTGCATAGCGCTCCTATATGTATATTCGTTTCATTTAAAGTAGTCAGCTCGCTCGTCCATAATTCGCCGTRCAAGACATTGAGAGCGATGTATGCGAGGAGGATACGTACGCCCATCATTGTCAAGCATTAACGATGTCGTATATATAGATAAGGGGCGGATTAAGCGAATGCTGTTGAATATGTACACGCATTTGGAAACCCAAGGTACAGGCTACGAGCRTGTTCTTTGGGGATGTGCATGCACTCAATAGAGAAATATGTATGCTACCGAGGAATCCTGATGACGTCGGGTAAAGAGACTACGTTAGCTGGGATATGTTCACTCCAGGTAGTTTGGTGGCCGAAGTCTATCACTATCTTCGCCCAACTCAGTATGAGTGATCCTACATCAGCAGAATGCAGATTAAAAGACCTGTCCTTTTCATACTTCCTGATATGATATACACCTACAGTATGGCTTTTCTCGCGAAGGCTGCTGGTGCAGCAAATAGRCTCGGAGTTCCTAAGGAGACGCGCGCACAGRCTCTTTAGGCGAGACAATACCGTAATAATGGAAACAGCCAGCGCATGCAACAATAGGCAGAGTCCGGCCTCGGCGAAGGCGTTTGGGCCGCTGAACAGGATGCCATCGCTCAGTGCTTTCTGCACAAA
>BCII01000022.1:9670-90399 GCA_001972285.1 Erythrobasidium hasegawianum
GAAGTCTTGACCAAGCTTGAGGGAGAAGCTGTGAAGTCTTGACCAAGCTTGAGGGAGAAGCTGTGAAGTCTTGACCAAGCTTGAGGGAGAAGCTGCGAAGTCTTGACCAGGCTTGAGGGAGAAGCTGTGGTGCAGGTAGCATAGCGCGGAGGACGATGCGGCCTCGTCGTGGGATGAGATACCATACACGAGCACTCTCCCATCGAAGCGACCCTTCCAGCTGTTGCACTGGCGGAGGTCTCGGAGTCACGTGCTCTGAAACAGCGGTATCGAAACCGTACTTGGTGCACTTCGTATATCATACATCTCGTATAACGTCGCAGATAGGTTCATTCAATAGATCCACATCATCTGATCATATCCTTAGTCAACAGTATGTACGTCAGCCCAGCCGTTTTCGCGCTGTAGCGTGCGAAAGTTTGGGGATGCGATAGTACATCCGAAAGAATCGCAAGGGAGTGGACAACGCATAGTATCATTCTGTAGCCCTACAGTAGCGGATCCAGTTGCTACCACCTCCTTCCCTTTGCAATGTCTGCTTCATTCGCCAGAGCTGGCGAAAGCCCGCACCCAATTCAGCGGTAGTTGGCTGCTAGCTCAATTGTCGCGCTCTGTCGGCATACTTTGGGAGTGGTTATATAGATGTAACAAGGCACCTCGGGCATGTTGCGCCTGCTGCTGCGGGAACTTTGGCTCGCTGAGTTTCTCGAGGTCGAAGTCGCGCCGGTACGATCAGAACGGCTGAGCGCGCAAGGTTGCAACTCTCGTGGCCATGTTCTGGACTGACCCTCCTGACCACTAATTCCTCAAAACTCCTGCTAACGTCGCAGGGTTGGCTGCGGCATTAACGATCCCAGCGTTGGCACGCACTCAGCTGCGACTGGCAGCGGCGATGGTTCCGTCTACACTGTCCGCGAAGCCACTATTGACAAGGCCGACCTCTACCTCGTCTCGAACGACGACGTAGCTTTTCCTATCCGCAAAGCCTGGCTCGAGAGCTTCTCGACTAGTTGCTACGACAAATCCCTGGATCCCGCTTCACGTCAATACAGCACGAGCTTCGGTCTCGATCTTCCTGGTTTCGAGTTTGACTACGATGCAAAGATCATCGAGAAACTGGTTGGCTACATAAACAGTGCTGCGGAAGGCTCTGTACCAGAAGAAACGGATCATGGTATGGCCTTCCGCCTCTTACGGCTGGCACAAGAGCAAAAGATGCCCATGATCGTAAAGCTCCTGACTCATCAGCTCATGTAATGTCTGCTTTGCCGTAACCAAGACGGGGAGCTGGCTAACGAGCGGAATTGTCTTCGTGTCTCAAGGAGCCCCGATGGACCTAAACCTACTGTCGTGCAGTCACTCGAAGCATTCAGCTATCTGGATCCGATCTATGACCACAAAAAATTGGCGGCACACTACAAAGGGCTTATACTGCAGAATCCGGCTTGGGCATCCGCTAAGCTAGTAGACGAAGCTGTCTCAAGCCGCACCACAGACGCTGTCTGGCGGTTCAGAGTGTCAGCTTTCGAGGATGGTGTTATCCAGACCACCGAGCACGATATTCGCATGCCGATGGTAGCAGCCTGCAAATTGGTAGGTCAACTGTTATCTGAACAGACAGAGGCCTGAATTGTGGCTGATAAAGCTCCCTCGCAGTGGCACGCCCTGTATCAGCAGTCTGTAGGCATCGTTTGTGGTGGATGCAGAACGGGAGGGGGCATGAACCATCTCTGCGGCCTTCAGTAGCCAGCTCCTACCGATCCATATTATTCTCATTCACTCCCTTTTGAGCGTACCACATCATTCCCCTTCTTCGCCTCGACCCGATCGTTGTCTTCATGCTTGACATCCTGTTTTCATCGTTGTACTCCTTCATCTCTCATGCTATCTGCAGATCGTTCGCAGCAGCGCTTTCTGGTAAGTCCACACAGATACGAGCTCGACCTTCCCCCAACTGATTCTGATCCGACTGTACAGATGCAATATATGTTCCCATACACTTTGGCCTGTAACGCTTCAGCAACACCCCACGGAATCTATCTCTTTCTCCTGCTTTTCGATCAGTATCGCTAATATCGCACCTCGGCCAGGCAGCAGCAGGTGTCTTACCATGAAAGGTGACACTGTTGACTGGATTCTTGCCCGATACGCAAGTTCACTCCGATGTCTTGAAGACACTTTGTACCTTGCCTTTGCACCTCACGCTTGTGCATACGCTTCCTTCGCGCTTAGAGTCAGAGAAGACGTTCTACAATGCAACAACATCCTGAGCGTCATCGTCCAGCATGTCTGACGCTTGCGCCGGTCAGATGAGTAGCCGCTTGACCGTGGCCTTTGGATCCGCCTGGTCGGATCGCTGGTTTGCCTTGAGCGCTGCTTTCGCTCTTGACCATTCAGAGAACTGTTCATCTCTACGTTGAAGAGACTGGTCACAGGCGCAACAACAACTTGGCTTCCTGTGGCTTTCGCGAAACCCCAACCCGAGTCTTGTTCGACAACAATGTAAGAAACGTCAAAGAATGCCGTGCGAGAGAGCACATGCTAACACGTCCACTTATGCCTGATATCTATGATCCTCGCTCCCTTTCGCTCACTTAGGACCGTCTCGCTCGCTTCGTCCGGCTATACCATCCGTGCTGCTGTCGTAGAAGATCCCGACCTCTACGTTGTCTCGAATGACAACGTAGCTTTTCCAATTAGGAAAAGCTGGCTCGAGGCGTCTTCCGAGATTGTGTACAACGAATCGTCAAATCCCCCTTCGCAACAGTACGGCGATTGCGGCCTCAACCTTCCTGTCTACCAACTTCACGAAGACGCAGAAGTCGTCGAAAGGCTCGTCAGCTACATCAATAGCACAGCGACTGGCACAGTGCCTCGAGAAACGGATCACGCCATCGCTTTCAGGCTCTTCAAGCTTGCTGACGAACAGAAGATGCCAATGATCCTCGAAATATTGACTCGCCACTTCACGTAAGGTCGGACACACCTCGTGTTTTAATAGGAGAGCTCTGATAGCCAATTTCTGTTATTGCGATATAGGAGCGCTGAGGCACCCAGGCCAACGATCATACAGTTGCTAGAAGCGTATTCACACGTGTCTCAAAGTCAAGGTAGACATCAAGCCCTTGAAGCTCACTTCAGAGCAATCATCATCAAGAAACCCGCTTGGATATCGGCTCAGCGAGTAGACGGGAGCGCTGATCTATGGCGCTTCACCTTCACGGTCGGATCTCCCAATTGGGACGGCAATTATCAGACAAGCCAGCATAACGTGAAGATGCCTATGTCCGCTGCCTGCGACCTGGTCAGTCAAGCAACGGCTGCACGACCAGATACTGATAATGCTTACACAGTGGCACGCACTATACCAGGATACTAAGCAGGCTAAACAACGGGGTTTTGGAAGCTGCGGAATATGCTCCGGTGCAGGCGACAATGGGTTTAATTGCGGGTTTCACGGCTCCTAAGCTACGCATCATCGCGAACCAACGAGGCGCTAACGCTCGAATCGAAGATTGGGTCTTGCTTTTTTCGTTCATGTCTTGAAGATTATCTATTTCTTTTCTTTCTTTCCGTGTGATATCGTTGTAACCTATAGCTGATCGTAACTTCTACTGCTATACAAGTCAACTTTACTGCTACCACATCAAGATAACACTGACTCGAATATACAGAACTCATTCTCCTGCAATATGCCCAAAGCGAAAGGCTCGAGCACTGAGAATGCACTGACCCACACATCACTCACACATCACTCAGAAATGTCTTTGCTGATCCTGCTCCGCTCATAACTACTCTAATGCTTCATTGAGTCTGCTATTCCGCATCTACAGGGAAATTCCTCTTGACAATCGTAGGTCCAGCGGCACGCGATGAAGGCATTGCTGATATGTAAAGTCAATCAGATGCAATCTATCAAATCTACTTTCACTAGGGATGCTGGTATATTACGGCCGGACATGTACCTGCTCACAAGCGATGGGGCTGCAGTGCCAATAAGAAAAAGTGTTCTATCAGCCCATTCAAAGGTTTTCGAAGATCTCTTTGAGTCACTTGAAAGCACTAGCATGCTAGAGACGGCTCATCTGGACCTGCCAAGCCTTTCTATCTCTGAAAGCTACGAAGATTTGCTGGCCGCTTTACGATACATCTTTTCGGAGTTGAAGCCGATCGAGGAAGAACATCGAGATCTGTGTATCGTCTACACATTTGCAGACAAATACGATTGCCGTCTCCTGCAAAGTCATATGGTCGAGAAATTACGGTAAGTGAAGTTCATCAGGTGAATTAGGGATAGGCTGATGTCTGCACAATAGATCTTTCGCACCTCGTATGCACACAAGTGCTCTCCTCAAGGTATATGGAGCAGCAAGTGTGCGGAACGATGATGCGCTAGTCCAGACAATCCTGCATGTACTGGCTTCAAGGCCAGCTTTCGACCTCACTGCTTCTCGAGAAGCAGATGGTTCATGGAAATTCAGGTTTGAAGACGCGAACGGGCTTCCTGTCGTTGAAGAAGCGATGATGACAGAGAGAGCGGCTGCTGATCTGGTGAGTTTGTCGTCATGTAGGGACCTGAATAGCGTTACTTATGTCTGCATACCTTTCGCGCAGTGGAAGATGCTCTACGACAAATGCCGGCTAGACCACGCTTCGCTCCGCAAGGCTTGTTTTCCGAAGGGCGAGCAGTTGTCTTTCTTTGGGTACCTCTGATCAACATGCAGGTCGTTCTGCTTATCAAGACCTGGAGAGAACTGAGGTCTTTCGATTCTCAAACCGGAAAGCTTCCTACTGTGACCGGTGCTTTCAAGGAATTGACCTTAGGTCAGCCCGCTTCCTCCTCCGGAGGAGGTCAGTAAGGGGAACCAGAAATCTAGGCAGGGCATATTGATGCCGGCCTCCTTATAATCCTAGTTCCAAAACTTGTGCCAGAAGTGTTTGATCGCGTGTTATTCAGCTTTCGCCTTTGTTACAATCAGAATTGGAAATCGACCTTTCGTTTATGAGGCCGCTGATAAAGGCGTCTGGTCAGCAGCGCTGGCTTGGAGTCCACTGATACCGAGACTGGTTGACAGATTCCTTCGCATACCTCTTTAGCTATGGCTACAAGCTGCTACTCGCAATCGTTACATATCTTGATCCCGGCGAACACACTATGGCAGCTACGGCAGGCCGGACTAGTTCGTACTTCATCTATTGCCGAGGGTGACGCGTGTTCCTTCTAGTGGTACGTGATTAGGTTGATCGATAGTCTGGCCAACTGCGCTGTGCGGCTGCAGGAAAAGTGATCAAGGTCAACCCGATAAACTACTCGCTTGAACAAAGAACGAAGAAGCTCTAATGATGCGTACGTGACTATCACCAGGGTAGGCTCTTGCTCCGGCGTTGGACTTGCTTTGAGCACCGTTGCTGTGCGCACTGGGCTAATATTCGACAAGTTGTCGATTTAGCTTGGCCGGCAACTCATTTCGCAGAATTGAAGAGACTAACGGCAGACTTGATACTGGAAGGATCGTATGACTGTTCTAGCCCGCCTCCGATATTGACGCCTTGGCTTAAATGCTCTTTGCCAGCCGGCGGTGGGGCATAGTATTGATCTTGCCCCCCATAATGAGGTTCGTTGGCAGCAGGCTTGCTAATATCGTCGCTCTTGACTGCACTCTTGACCTTGTCAATGACACCCATTGTATTAACGTGGAAGTTGCTGATGTTTAGGGAGGTAAGGGGGAAGAAAGAAGAGCAGAGGGATCAAGCTGCTTCAGCTTTGCAAAGTACCGTAACACAAGCCTTTGTTCGGCATTCTGCAGCACGCTTAGATTGCCGAAAGGCTCTTGGCTGAAAACGTCATTCTTGAGGGAAGTTGCTTTCAGCAGCTCGCGTAAATGTGAGAAGAGCATAGTAGATGTGTACGAAGGCAGTATTTGCCAGAAAGGCTATCAGAACGGGCAAGCTTTGCAGCACAGGGTTTGGGCGTTGTTCGCGGCATGGTGGTTGACAGCTATCGAAGCAGAAGTTCTACTCGAGGTTGCGCAGATTGCCGTGCTGTTCAAGAGCATACTACATCACATCGTCAGCACTGCACCGACGTCGACCAGCATCATGGCGGCACCGAAGAAGCGAAGTCGCGAGCAGGACGACGAGGACGACCGAGGTGAAGGCAGCAGCGGCGGCAAGACGGCGAAGAAGGCAGCCATCAGTCAGAACGGATTGCGCGACAGCATCAGCAGCGAAGAAGAAGAAGAAGAAGATGGTACTACTGCCTCGAACGGTCAAGCAGCAGGAATCAACAACAAGAAGATGCAGAAACCCGCAACAAAGAGCGGGCAAACGGCTGGAAACAAGCAGCGTAAAGCTACAGTACCTTCTGCAGCTGCGATGGTCAAAGAAGCTGTTCGGAATAAGGGAAAATCCAGAGAAACCCCCGCCGAAAACGGTCAACAAGATACTGAAGACATGGCTGCCAACGACGACGACCCAGGCGATGTTCACAGACAGTCTAGTCACATCACTAACAAAGACACTACGCGTATGCAGAGGGAGATTGCCCGTCTCCGCGTCGACAACGAGCAGGTGAGTAGCCCGCATGAAGTTCGCATGATGGCCTGCTGATACAAGCTGAGGATTTTCCAGCTCAAACAAGCATATCGTCAGATACAGAAAGAAGCAGATGCGCTCGTCAGGACGCGTCGGACAGAACCTGAAAGTCTGCTGGAAGACCTTGAAGCTCAGGCAGAAGAACGGGTCGCAGGTAGGCAGTACGTTCTCTACTGTCCGCAATAGCAATCTAACCTTCTTCGCTATGTTGTCAGCTCTCCAGAAGGCGGTCGAGACGTACAATACTGAGACCAAAGGTCTGCGCGATGAGAACAAAGCATTGAAAGTCGAGATACAACGGCTCGACAATGTAGTTCAGCAGAGAGGAACAGGCGGACCAGCTATGCAAGTCGATGGTGAAGACGAAAACGAAGAGGACGAAGAAAGCCGAGATGCCGATGCGACTACAGTAGTTCCAGAAACGCAGTTCGCAGATAGGACCAACTTCCGTCCGCCTACCTCCTCTGCTTCATCCGCTCCTACTGGGACGCAGCTGCAGATACGGCTGGAAGCGCAGATTATACATCTGCAAAATGAGCTTGCCGAAGTACAAGCAGAGAAAGAAGAGATCAAGGAGAAAGAGCGTGCCTCGGAGAAGCGCAGACAGGCTCAAGTCAAAGCTATGCAAGAGCAGCTTGATCTTCAGCAGAAAGCGCATGTGGAGGAGAAGCAGAAATTGGAGAAGGACAATGCCGATCTTCAGAAAATATATGATTATGAAGTACAGCAAAGTAAGGCACTCCAACAGCAAAGTCTGCAACAATCCCAATCTGGAGCTGCGCCTTCGTCATCTACGGCCGCCCTGCATGATGCGCTTCCAGTAGCATCAACGACCACAATAACGCCTGGCCGCGCTCTAGAAGCGGAACAAGCACTCTCCACTTTGTTGGCAGACTTGATAGGCGCTTCTATCATTTCTCATCAACCTGGTGTAACCGCAGCTTCACCATCAACATATGTCTTCATCATGTCTGACGGCAAGAAGAGACGGCATCTGCATTTCAGGATTGTCAATCATCCAGAATCGCAGGAGATCGCTTTCATACCAGAGCTGCAACCTGGAAGGGACGATGAAATTTCGAAATTACTGGATAAGAGTCTCAGGACTAGCATCAAGTTCGGGAGAGAGCATCTGCAAAGCTTCTTTAGAAAGGTCAGTCTTTACGCTGCTGTCATTCTGCATCCCTGCTGATTGTAGTAACTTTTCAGTTGTGGAAGAGTCTCAACGCAAGCTCGAAAGGAGAGTGACAACCTAAGGCGAAGTCTTGGGTGGGATGAATTGTATATATACTGGCTGCGAGACGATGCAAGGCGCAGAGATGGAGCAGCACGAGGAGCGCGCACGGCGGTGATGCTGTCGATAGAGAAGTCAACGAAGCTGAATGTCGTTCGTGACATGAGATTGGAGAAGAATTGGGGAGTTATGTGAGGTGGAGAATGTTGATGTACATCCATCATTGATTCTTGTTGTACTGAGCACTCTGCACAAAGGGCCGAATTGCGAATCTACAGAAGATCTACATCAGATCACGTATGGCTACAGTTACGAAACCGATGGTGCATTTATGCTGTCAGCAATGAAATGTCACAGCAGGACACTTTCCCGTCCAGAATTAGCTCTGACATGGCCATCCCGGTAGCGGGGCCTTGTAGAATACCTGCACGCACGGGCAGAGGCGAGAAGTGTAAGCTAGGACCTCATCGTGATGGATGACATGTGCGCTCACCCCAACACGAATGCCCGCTAGCCAAATAGATGCCCTGCTTCAGTCTAGCTAATATTGGACTGCCTGTGCTGTTCGATATAGGAAGATAGCACGCCTGCTCTGCTTCCACTACTGCCTTCTCGCCCAGCGCTTCGGGCGAAATGATGACCGCTTCGGCTTTCAAGGTCGCGATCGCTTTTGGGTCGACTTTCACTTGATCAGCTCGTTCAGGTAAAGGCTCGTCATCTGTTGGACCGCAGAGATAGCCTGTACCGTCCGGACGCGCATAGAGCTCTGGCTCGGATGTCTTCTTGCCTGTTCGTATCGATGTGAAGAGCGCATGCGCGGAGAGTGGTTGAGAGGACCGAAGCACGATCTGCACCTCCATCTTAGCGTGTTCTTGGATGAAAGAGAAACGGAAAAGCGACCTACAGAGTGCGCTCTCGATCCTGTGATATTGTAGTCGGACGCGTCGATGAGGCTATCCTTTCCAAACAGCCTCTTCATGACTCTGCCTGTCCAAGGACCCGTTGCGATCACGACATCTGTACAATCCAGCTTGATATCCTGTCCTTCGACCGTACGCGCCAAAACGGCTGTCGGTTCACCATCTTCACCGTACTGAATCTCGTGAGCCTGCGCGATGACTGTGTTGTTGACTGCTTTGGCTAGCTGCTCAGTCAACAAACGAGGATGGACTTGAGCGGTGGTATCTGTTCCTCCTAGCTTGCTGGACTTGCTGACGGCTTCAGGATTCACCCAGTCTGCTCCAGGTAGCTTCTTCCGCCTTGGAGATGTCAGATCAAACGCTATGGAAGCTGTCGTAAGCTCTCTGTATCCGACAGCATCGCCAAATCCTTTGGAAAGCTCTTTATGCAGACGATAGGACAGGAGGGACAGAGAAGCTGTAGGAGCGCCGTGCCAGTCTGAAGCCTGCAAGATACATCAGATTGCGTGAAGAGCGAAGTCTTTGCAGCTGCTACTACCAAGAAACCGCCTGCTTTGCCGGAGCTTCCAGCAGCTACATAGGACGCCTCGAGCAGAGTCACATCTGCACCGCGTTTCTTGAGGTAAAACGCTGTCGAGCTCCCGACAATACCTCCTCCTATCACAACTACCTTTTTGCTAGAGGTAGACATTATGCGAAGACGCGTGGCAAGAGGCGACGATGAATACAGCTGACGGAGAACGAAGCATTATTGCGACATACATTAACGTGGTAAAGAGGGTATACAGCGGTATTGAAACGGGGGGTTTGTCAGCTACTGTTCGGTTGCGAGTGCTACATAGATTGCGGAACCTCTTGTGAGGTCGCCGTTGTTTCTGCTGGTGTATCTCCGGGTTCTGTGGCTTCTCCTGTCTGTAGACTTGCCTTGGCTTCCTTTTCGACACCTGCTTTCCGGCATGCTGGGCAGGTATTGGCTCCGTCTGAAAGCCAGCGGTCCACGCAGCCTTGATGGAAGCAATGGAGGCAGTTCAGGACACGTACATCTTCTTCTGCTTCGTAATCCTCAAGGCAGACTAGTTTGCTTGCGTCAGCGCTAGATTCAAGTCTTTTGAAGGAAAATGCTTACTGAGACACCTGTCCGCTGTTATAGATCGGACGTTTCCTTCAGCTTCGGCTGTCTTGACTTGACCTCCTTTCAGTGTCTTGAGACCCGCCTCTGCTATCTCCTGTTTGGAGACGGTAGGTGGTTTATGCTGTCCTATCATGTCTGCCAGGCGCATCATCTCCTCATACGACATCGCATCATCTCCAAGAAGGGATGGAGCTAACACCACTGGATGAGTAGGTGGATAGAGCCCTCCAAAGATCCAGAGCACGAAGCCGTGAACTCTGGGAGCGTCGCTTGTCAAATCTTGGCTTTCTTGCGCGTTATTGGACGCAGGGATCTGGTCGGTAGCATCGCGCATCTCGCTATCTCCTGAAGCTGCGTCTTGCCTTGCGCTACTTATAGTCGGTTCGTGCCTGGCGGTGCTGGGATTCGCTCCGAACGAGTTTGGAAGATCATCAAGCATCGAGCTAGGGGCAGTCCTGACGCCTACAAAGAGCATAGGCACGATGCTTGGCGTGGCTGTTGAAGAGCCAGCTGGTACTGCGGCCTGAGGCGTAGGCTGATCAATCTGCATGCGATCACCATCGCTCGAAGGTTCTGCAAGAGCTGGCGGCACCCCTGTCACAGATGGCACGCGGGCTGACGAGGCTGTCGAAGAAGAAGGAATTCCTCCAGCTGTCGGCATAGATCTCGACGGGAAGCGGTACGCCCGGAAGAAAGAGAAAGGACGCGCTGCTTGCGCGTCCGGGCCCGGGGTTGATGAATCTCGGTTTGTACCGCTAGAAACGCTACTAGGCATGCTTTCGTTGCTAGTATCCGGCACAAGCGGCGGAGTAGATGCTGGAGCAGATGTTGTGCTGTTCTCGCGGTTTACAGAGGATCGGATAGCGCTCGAGACGCTGTCAACGAGCAAGACGATGAGAACAAGTATCATAGAAGGCATCGAAAAGGACTTACTCTCGCTGCAGATCTGCCAAGAATCTGTCGAAAGTACCCTCTGGAGCCAGACTACCGCTCGGGGTTCTAAGAGGCATGATACCGGGTAACAGGCTATTGCCTCTTTGAAGACTGTTGTCTGGTCTGGAGAGAGCAGGCGGGGCAGTGCTTGTAGGCGAAGTTGGTCTGCCATTGGAGGCTCGCTCCAAGGAGGAAGTCGGTGTCGGAGGAGGCGAGATGTCCATTGCTGTACTAGAAGGTCCGATTGAAGGTCCAAGAGGTGTGCTGAGATCTGAATCGCGGTGCGAAGGGGTTTGAGACGGAAAGCTTGCGGCAGCAGGCACCGACAGAGCGCTTTGCAGGGGCAACTGGTATGCACTGGCAGCCTCGCCTACAGCAGCAGATGCTTCGAGATCAAAGAGGCTTTCGGAGGCTGCAACTTCGTTGGACGTCTCCGCTTGTGCTGCACCGTTCCCATTCATAGGGTCCACGGAGGTTGCCGTTCCATTGTCTGAACCGACAAGAGCACTACCATTGTCTGTCGAACTTGTTGAAGGAGATGTATCGCTGCTGTTTGAGGGGAATGTTTGCTGTCCTGACGAGCTTCTACCACGTCCCGTAAGCGCTCTCAAAGCCCCGGAATCGTCAAAGCCTGGGACGACATGTCCATCGACAGTAAGTCCGCCAGGTAGAAGTGTTGCTGCAGTAGCTGCAGCTGCCACCCTCAGTAGGCGGCCTATCAGGTTTGCCTGGCCTTCGATGCCGTCTTCCTCTGAATCAGCTGGGTCGGTTCCGGCTGGACGTTCCCCCGCTGGCGAGTCTCTTCGTATATTGAGCAATTGGTTAACGGTGCTCTGCCAATCTTCGTCTTCGCTATCTTCGGCCGCATCGTTGCTGTCAACCTCCATAGCATCAGATCCTGGTAGTTCATCCCAGAAGCCACTATCGCTGTTCATCGCGAGATCATACTCTCGGGATTGCCGTGAAGGGGTTGATGGTACTCGATTGCGCGATGGGAATCTACGCGATGGCGCTTGTGCCACAAGCCCTTGTACCAGTACATGACGTGGTGTCACAGGCGCGGAAGAATCTGAATCGGATGATGTGTTCCTGAGAGCGATAGATTCGAGAGACGGCGCTGCTGATGGCGGCTCTAGAGTCTCAATGGCTGCCGGAGTCGCTGGCGCCGATTGGACGGAAGGCACAGGGGAATTGCTGCGGCTGCGTCTAGGAAGGACAGCGTACACGCGATCGGGCGTCTGAATCTGAGCAGACGATCCAGCAGACGTGCTGCTGTTGTGTGTGTGATCTGCTGCTTCTCCTGCGGAGCTTTGGGATATAGGAAGAGGTAGAGGAGACGAAGCACACGCCGGCGGACCCAGAGGAATTGATGTATTGCTCTCTGAAGAATGAGTAGGTGGAGGGGTTGTGAAGGATGCCGCAGGCCCGAAGGGTGTTGTGATTGCGGATGGATAGGAGCTAGCCGAGCGAGCTGAGGGAAGAGGACGATGTATATCGGAACCGGCAGACATTAGAGTCGCTTCAATCATACGGCGCGCTCTTTGTCTGTCCTCAAACATAGCATCCTGTTCTTCAGGCGGCGTCATTGGCATTTGCAAGGCCGTGTAAGAGCTTTCTGCGTTCTCCTGTTGGTCCTTCGTCGTATCTTCTAGAGTCAACTTCGATGTTGAAGGAATTGGTATTTCCAAAGCAGTATCGTCGGATTCCTGCAAGACAGTCGGCGAGCTGGAAGTCCGCCTGGACAGCCGCCTGGACCTCAGATTGGATAAGAAGCTACGAGACTTGGTATTGATGCTTGATGAGCTACTTGAAGCCTCTTCTTCTGACTTTGATGTCGAATCAAGCGGTCGGGTGCTAGGGATAGAAGGAGGATCTGTGACTGTTGATGCTACAGTTGTAACACGACCGCTAGATCTAGTCGTAGAATATGAAGGATATGATGTGTGCGTTCGTTGCGGTCTGTCGGAGGTGTCTGGACGGAGCGCATCATCCGAGCTTGACGGGTGATTGACATTATTTGGGTGGACTTGGCTTGAACTAGGATCCAGCATATCTTGCTTGTTTATGGAATTGCATCGCTCGACGGCGTCATTCTTGGTCTGGATGGCAGCTCCATTCTGTGACCTGATTAGGTCATCCGAGGTGACAGCTGGCCTTTCAGCAATAGGACTTTCTGTCCCGGCTTGTGCTGTTGATATAGCGTTGCTGTCTGTACGTCTTCTGCTTCCTCTGCCGGCGACACTGCTGCTCTGGCCCATGCTTCTATTGTGCCCTTGCCTTGTCCATCCAGAGGCTTTCGCTAGCTTTCACCGTCTTGCAACCTGAAAGTCAAGTGAGCAAATCGTCTGCTTGTCCAGTATTGCGTGAAGAAATGGTTGGAGAGAAGGAGAGAAACAAAGCAAACGAGATCATTCATGGGCGCCACTTCGCGCATTGGTCATCTTCCGACCTCTCGTTGACCCTAACCCATGATAATTGCATTATTACAGCCCGTATGCTATACACCGACAACGATAGACAGCTTGACTAGCAAGGTCTCGAATAATGAAGACATTGTCCATAGATACCGACGACAACACCCCACTACACTGCCCTTACTTATGCATCAGAGAGGACCGATTTGTTATTGCTGTTGTACAATGCTTATGCCAGATTATCGGACGAAGAGGGCGAGGAAAAGCGCGATGGAAGGTTCGCTCGTTCATCATGTTTTAGATGCTTTGCGTCCAGTGGTACTGCCTTTGACCTTGAATGTGTTCAGAAGCTTAGACCTGGAACTCTAAGTATCAGTAGAGTAATAGTGAGGCTAAGGATATCCACTGACCATCTGGATCCGCTAGTGCTGCGGGATCGACTTCGTTCTGCCTCGGACAAAACCACGCCGTTCTTCTCGTTTGAATTTATTCTTTCTTGCTGCCGCGAGCTTCCCGACATGATAGAGCCTGGACGACTTCCGCCTTGCAGGGAACTGTTATTCGAACGGTATCTCCAAGGTTCGATAGTTGTAGCCGAGTTGACTGAATTGACGTTGGCTATCGATGGGAACGGCACATAATTCGAAGAAGCTGATTCACGCCGCCGCTCTACATTCGGCGAAGGTGGTAGCATGTCCGGTAGCGGAGGGACGTCGCCTCGCGACCCTAACCTGGGGTGCGCAACGCCATCTGATTCTTCTGGCGGTGCAAGGCTGCTATGATCGTCATCTTCAAGGTCTTCTTCACTCGCATCATCGTCGTGAGAAGACTCCTCCAGCACCAGGAGCTGTTTGGGGAAAATAGTCGGAGCAGTAATGCCAGTCTTGATGGCCGGTACATCGCAAGTCCAAATGGTGGCCCAATCGATGCTTTGGAAGAATGCGTGCTCCTTGATCTCTTCTACACCCCGCCGCGCACCTAACCGTTCGAATGGGTCAAGTACCAGTAACTTGCGCACTAGGTCTTTCGCATCTTCAGGAAAGTCTGGCGGGAAGCTATAGTCGAGTCGAGTGATTTTCTGGAAGATGAGGTACTCGTTCGGAGCGCGAAACGGCGTCTGACCGCATATGAACTGGTATAGCACGCAGCCGAATGCCCAGAAATCCGCACATGCAGGAGGCGGCAGACTCTGCATTGCTGAAGGATCTTTCGCCATGCTGTCTGGTATAGGCTTTGCTGTGAGGAGCTCAGGTGATACGTATTGCGCGGTGCCGACGAAGGAATTGGATCGCGAGTGCATCTCGTCTGCCGCAGCTGGTTCGGCAATAGTTAGCACAGCAGAGACATCTGTGAGCATGCGCTTACGAGCTTGCTCAGCTGACGGGGAAGTTGGCAGCAGCTTCGCCGTGCCGAAGTCTGTCACTTTGATCCGCATGTTGGAGTCCAGCAAGATACTGCAAGGATAGGTAAGCCCTGTTCGGACCTGACGCCATCACAACCACTTACTTCTCCGGCTTGACGTCTCGATGTATCACTCCCTTCTTGTGCATGTGTTCCAGAGAGCTTAGTAATTGAGCAGCATAGAAGCGAGCAGAAGTCACTTCGAAGGATCCGTATTCTTTGATATACTTGAGGATCTCCCCATTACTAGCAAGTTCAAGGACGAAGTATAGACTTCGCTCGTCGTGGAATGTCCAGTACAGCCGTACAATGCCAGGATGTCTATCCAGTCGAGCGAGCGTATCTTTCTCAACATTGACATATTTCACTTTGCGCTCCTGTTGACTATCTCAGCATTCTGCTAGCGTAAGTCTTGTGACGCAACATACCTTGATGATGTGCTTCTTGTCTAGCACTTTTAAGGCATACTGCTTATGCGGAGGGAACTTGTCTGTTGCCAGGAAGACAGTAGAATAGCTGCCTTCGCCGAGTATCTCCCCGAGGTCAAAGTCCGCGGCTCTTTTGTGCATGTTGACGCCTATGCTCGCCGAGCTTGCCGTTCTAGATCCAAGTCCAGGTCGCTGGCGACCATTGAGCAATAATTCTGCACCAGGACTGGGAGGCGGTCGAAGATGCGCCGCATTAGCATGTAGAGCAGGGCTCCCATCTGGCGCAAAGATACTGCTGGCCGACGGAAGGCTGAGGTTGGGAGGTCGTGGAGTCCGGTTGATCTCTGCAGCATAGGCTGCTGCAGGTGTCGGGCCTATAGCTGCTGCCGAGTCTGTCGCTCGATGCCTACTGTTGCTATTGGAAGACGTTGAAGGACCTTGCATAGGAAGGGACGATGCTGCAATTGGTGCTTCTTCACCTAATGCATGCATCGCGACACCATGAGCCGAAGGTGCACTTGCAGCTAGCAAGATGCGCGCTGCGGGATTGTTATCCGTCCGAAAGCTACTTCGAGCACTTGCAATCCCTCCCATCCCGAACCGCGAAGGTGCCGTTTGAAAGTAGGAAGTCCGCTCGCCAACATAGCTTCCCGCTCTGCTCTGCCCAGCTGGCGTCCGAAAAGGCGTCATTCTGAAAGGTGTTGCATAGACTGAGGAAGATGAAGATGCTCTTGAAAGGCCAGACACGCTCGAGTCGCTGGAAGTACTGTCGCCGCGCTGAAGAGGTATTGCCCGCTTCATAACCAGAGGCTTGTCTGAGTCGACGTCAGGTGAAGATGCTCCAGAGACATTGGCAGAAAGGTCCCCTTCTGCATCCTCGGGAGGTTCTGGGCTCTTTGCTGGCGTCTCCTCTTGGACAGGCTGCAGTAACGCTGGCGGAGCTGAAGCAGCTGAGGAAGTCGGAGAGTCTCCGTTCTCATAAGGCGAAGGCTTCTTGAGCACTGCGACCGGCGTGAGAGCTGTATCCTCGTCGCTTTCTCCTGCTGCATCTGGTCGAGTTGGCGTGCGCGGGTCGTCTCGAACAGCAGCAGCCTTGAGGGCCTGCTGGTCGATGCGCAGCATTGCGACACCATTCACTACGAAGCCATCGCCAGGAAGCGCCTTGCTCTGTGCCACGCTCTGCGCCATCCTTGTGAGATCCCGCGCAGCGCGTCTCTCTGGGAAAATTGCTTGATTCGCCTGGGCTTGGTTGCGGTTGCAGCTCAGCGCAACATTGCCGCAGACGTGGTGACACTCGAGTGCAAACACTGCAAGGTCATGAGAAGGGAGTGAAAAATCTGTTCGAGTTGCCCAAAGTCAGCGGGCCGCAAGCGAAACGAACGGTATCGTATTACAGCCCATCGAAAGACGCTGAATACAACACTAAAGACCAAACGCTATGGTGGTGGCTCCATACAGGCCTGATAACAGCTTCGCATCTCCTCCATCCCCGGCACCTAGATGGTTTCCAGTCGCATTAGCATCTGTCATCAGGAAATCGACATCGCTCCCTTACCAGCGCCGATATATAGCGGAACAAAGTGCTCCTGCGATGTCAATCCAGTCAGCTGCGCAAAGCCTCTTTCTTTGCGGCGAGGCCTACCTCTCTTGGATGTGCGAGCCTGAACTCAGGCTCCTTGGTCAGATCGAATAAAGCCTGCTTTCTCGCTGCAGAGTCTGCTACCTCCACAGCCCTGATGACTTTGTCATTCCAAGTATGGAATGCAGGAGCGGCTGTCTTCTCGTTGAAAGAGCTCAAGTCTTCGAACGAGTGGACTGTAAGACCGCCCGCGATGACGAGAATACCTTCTTCACGTAGAGCCTTCATCGCCTTGCCGATCTCATATTCGTCTTCTGGCTTCAAGCTGGCATCTTGCGATACTTCTACGATGGGAACATCGAATGCGCCATCGCTGTCAGGGAACATCAGCTTGAAAGGAATAAAGACGCCATGATCGAGCCCTGTATCAAATATAGGTTGATATTTAGCTGCACATCGAGCGACTGCGGCCTCTTCACGCACCGCTGTGGTATGTCGGCTTGCTCTGGGTTCGTCCGTCTCTCCCGCGATTCTCATTGACTGGGCTTAGACGGGATGAGATACCAGCTTTGCTGAAGGCAGTCACTACTCTTTCGCTCAATGCTCTCGAACCCTTGCTGCGATAGGTAATATCGTATAGAGCTTGAGGAAAGCCATAGTACTACAAGAGCGGGCATCAAAGCCTGTCGATCATGGTAAATGAGAAGACTTACATCGTAGAGCAACGGGTTCTCGTCACCATAATCGCTTACTAGTCTCTGTCCAGACGTTTCCCAGTGGGCTGAGAAGACGACGATGCCCTTGGGCTTGTATTTCTGCAGAATAGTCTTGCCAAAGTCGCGCAGAAAGTCGCAAAGCAGGCCATCAGGAGCTGCAATTTTGCCGAACAAGCCTTCGCGATGATTCGGGACATGCTTTGGCCAGAGGAGAGATGGGTCTAGAGGTGGAAGTACGAATCAAGCGTCGATACAAGGTCTCAATTGTGTATACTCACGGCCGTGTGCGACTGTCATCAGAAGGTGAAGCGCATCGAGCAAGTCAGCGGGGGATGTCGGAATTCGGAAGGAGCTTGCATACAGAAGAAGGAGGGTATCTTTCCATCAGTAGCAGTCAGATCGGGAAGGCTGTCAAGAGCCGCGAGCCATTCGGGCCTTGTAGCCAGTTTCCCAAGAACATCTCGAGTAGCAGGAGGGGGCATGATGATCTTCTTGATGAAGTTTGCGGAACAGATTGTGAGAAGAATAAGCAGAAGATAGAGAGCACTTCTCACGAGCATAAACAGGTAGGTTGCAAAGCAATCAGTAATCTGATGACAGATTGTCGCGTTGTTTGACTTTCCAAATTTGGAACATCGCGTTATGAAGCAAGACCTCAGCTGTACCTCATGGAAGATGGCTCAGTACTGACTAATGCGAGCTCGCTGCTCACCGAAGTACGAAATCTGCAAGCTTGCCGGGTGCTGTCAAGCCTGAACCGCGAAAGGTGACCCTGCTGGACCGCATGCAAACAAGCCAGACAGTCCTTCGTGAACACCCGTTCTTCCAATGATCTCATCTCGTCTCACCGCCCTTCATCTCGGTTCGCCGCAGTTTCTCTGACATGTTTGACAGTCAAACAAGCATCAGAATTTTCCCTTTCGCATCGGTGCGGACAGAGCAATGCTCTTCGTTACGTCTGCAAGAGTTCTCTTTTGCTGCGACTCAGCATGTCTCTGTTCCATCGTGCTTTGAAGAAGCTGGAATTGGACATTGACGAGAATGCTCAGACCAAGCGACCTCCCGCAGATCTGCTGCCTTTGACGCCCGAGCAGGCCAATTGGACGAGACTAGACTTCTTCTCTGTGTTTCCATGGCAAGCATTCTGCATATCGAACTGGACTGTCGGAAGCTCCCTTCTATCGCTTGGCCTCACTGTTTGGCAGGCCCTGTTGATGACCGCAATCGCGGAAATCATAGTCGTAGTACGTATAACTCTTTACACGCCAAGGCATCCTCTTTATCGTGCTTGCAGGCCTTGATGCTGGCTACCGCAAGGATAGGATCAACTTGGCGCATTTCGGAGCCTGTTGGTGTGCAGAATTTCCATGTCCTCTGCTTCCATTACTAACTTGACAATACATCTAGTCTTGTCAGTGAGCAGCGTCATGCGTTCCACCGATGGCTGACTTGTTTCTGCAGTCGGTTGGCTTGGGGCATCCGGGGGCACAAACTTCCCATTCTGCTGTTCACTATGCTTTCGACAATTTGGTACGGAGTCCAACTATGGTTCGGAGCTCTGGTAAGGCGTACACAAGAGGTTGTCTCGTCAATGCTTGCTGATCAACTGACAGGCCCTGAAAGTCAGCATCTCAGCAATCATCCCGGGCTTCAGGACTATGCGAAACACTCTCAGTGGTCCAGTCGCTACCAATGACTTGATATCAGTCATGGTACTCTATATCATCAGCTTGGCGCTACATTCTATCGCTCCGCAAAGATTTCGAACAGTCGGGAAAGCCGCAGGTATTGCTGTTCTTGTCACATTCATCTCGCTTGTGTCAGTATGCTTGGGAGAAGCGAGAGGTGCAGGGCCGTAGGTTCCCGCTGCACCACGAATTTCCGAAGGCTTTCTGCTGAAATTTCAGCCTCCAGATTGCTCAAGAGCCCGTATGAGCTTGTAGGAGTGGAAGAGATTCCCCGCGGAGCAAGTCTAGTCTGGGCGATGCTGCAAGTGATCACAAATGTCATAGGCAGCGGAGGGCCAAACGTGGCACCAAGTGCGTTCCGTTCGTCAGGACTCTTCATATCAAGCCTTACATATTATTTAACAGCGTACACGCGGTGGGCGAAGCGCCCTTCTTATCCGATTCCAGCGATTGTAGTCAACCAGATGGTCTTGACCTTCGGTGTCATCCTCTTCGGGATCTTCGCTACCTCGGCAGCAGTCGAGATCTTTCCCGACAAGGGTCTGCTATGGGCGCCGGATGATCTGCTTCTCGCCTTCCAGGAGAGAGGCGGAAGAGGAGCCAGAGCTGCTACTTTCTTCGCGGGCATGGCTCTGGTCACCGCTCAGCTTGGGATCAACATCATGGCGTGCGTCAGGTCATAACGCAATGTGCATAAGATGCTGATTTGGGAACTTCCAGGAACGGCTGGAATTGCGGAGTCCGATGGAGCAGCATGCTGCCTCGCTGGTTTAATATCAGACGCGGCACCTATCTTACAGCTTTTCTCGGTAAGGCAGCTTCCATCAGTTCAGTCCTAGCCGCTGACACAGCGATAATGGCACGATAGGTCTCGCCATCAACCCATGGAACCTGGCATGGCAGTCTTCCGGCTTCAATCGCTTCTTAGGCGGGATCTCGACGTTCGTCGGGCCTCTTTGCGGTATCATGCTTGCAGACTATTATTTCGTCAATCGGCAGAGAATACTACTCAGCCATCTCTTTGTCAACGATTCATCATCGAAATATTGGTTTTCATCATCTGGGATCAATTGGCGAGCTCCGCTAGCGTGGGTACTTGGAATTTGGCCTGCAATGCGTGAGTTCTTTGCTTCTTATGAAAATGCGAATATTGGCTGAGTTTTCGGGCAGCTGGTCTCGTTCAAGCTATTTCCGGCAATAGCATCTCGCTTGCCAGGGGATGGTGGAGACTTCACCAGGTAACATGGTTGCTTGGATTCTTCCTGAGTGGCATCGCATATGCTTTGCTGAGTATGATGTTTCCTCCGTGAGCGAGGTTTATTCAAGTAGTCGTGATTCTTGGTGATAGCTGATACGCCTATCCTTTCAGACGCTTTGATGGAACAGAGATACTTCATCCTGGTCATATGGAAAACAATACCGACATTGAGAATAGAGAATCTGGCGAAGGGACGCTGGCTTCCGTGAAAGACTCGCCAGCTGGAATAGAACAGGACAAGCTGGAAAGTCCGGCAGGCGTCGACAAGATACAGTGATACGCGACAAGATGCTTGAGAGCGTTGACGGGAGTGCAGGATGCAGACGAAGCTTGCCGCGAAGGGCTGCCGCGACCCGGCTTGGGTTGATTGACGGCAGGGCCGTATCCAATGTGAAAGGCCAGAATTTGACTGGTGTATGAATATTGTTACTGCAATATCGCTGTTGTGTTCTCTTCCAACATCTTCCAAGTCACTTCAGAAGCAAGCCAAACCCACCTCCGGCTTGTTCTCGCCACATACCGGACACCTCCAGCCTGAGAGCTTCTTCTTCTTTTTCCTCAAGCGCGCGAAAGCAAACCCAAGGCAACAGCAGCAAGTCGACCTTACAAGAGCAGGTTTACAAGGGTAAGTTGACAGTAACACTGAATCTATAAAAGCTGTGTGTTGGGTTTGGGATTGTCCTGGGTCCTGGCTGGCCTATCAAAGGGACGGCGAAAAGCGCAAAGTCGCAAAGACCGAGCGAGCTTCAGCAAGGATCTACCTCTACCAATTTCATATATCTATCGCAAGGACGTGCAACCCTCCTAGGAACTCAGGCTGACTCTTGGCGGCCCGGCTTTTCTGCTTTCAACAGCGACTTTCCCAGGCTCCGTCTCTCGTCTCGCAAACAAGCACCTTTCAGTGAGCAGGAGTGGCCAATATCTAACATACACAACATACTCATCTACACTTCTCGTGGTCGTCTCAGCCATGCTCGCTGCAAGAAACGTCCAGCGAGCATCCGCTCTCCGCACCCTCGGCAGGAGCAGCTATGCTACACCCGCTGCCAGGATAGGCGACACCAAGGTCGAGATGTCACCTATGGAGAAGGGCAACTACATCAACTACCAGAGGTTAGTGTTGAGCGTCTGTCTCGGGTGTCAAGAAAGCCTCCGCTGACAATCTTGCTCAAATAGAATCGAAGACAATGTAAGCCGATAAGGACAATCTAGTACAGAGGACATAGTACTGACATAATCATAATGCTTAAAGCTTCAAATCATCCGTCAGCGGTAAGCCTTTGCGAGCGAGTGGCCTATCTCGATTTACGGCGCTGATAGCCGTTTATTCCAGACTCAACCGCCCTCTTACCCTTTCCGAGAAGGTTCTTTACGGTCACTTGGACAACGCACACGAGGCAGACATCCGTCGTGGTGCTTCTTACCTCAAATTGCGCCCGGATGTGTGTAGCCGGTCATCTTATCCTGAAGAGCTTAGCTGATCTTTATTATGGCATGCAGCGAGTTGCATGCCAAGATGCTACCGCCCAAATGGCTCTCCTTCAGTTCATGACTGCCGGTCTGCCAACAGCGGCCGTCCCTTCATCCGTACGTTCGAATTTATGCGACACCTGGAACGAGGCTAAGAAACGCTTATGCTAGGTACACTGTGATCACTTGATTGAGGCACAAATCGGAGGAAAGGAGGATCTTGCTAGAGCCATCAACATCAACAAGGAAGTTTACGATTTCCTTGCTACCTGCACTGTAAGCATTCAACTTGCAATGGACAAGCGCGTATACTGAGTATGCCACATCAGGCCAAGTACGGCATTGGGTTCTGGAAGCCTGGTTCCGGTATCATTCACCAAATCATCCTCGAAAACTACGCTTTCCCCGGTGGTCTCATGATCGGAACAGACTCGCACACCCCTAACGCTGGAGGTCTCGGTATGATTGCTGTTGGTGTCGGTGGTGCAGATGCCGTAGATGTCATGGCCGGTCTGCCTTGGGAGTTGAAGTGCCCCAAGACAATCGGTGTCAAGCTTACCGGCAAGATTGGCGGATGGACCACTCCCAAGGGTCAGCAGAACCGCCTTTATGTACTAGAATCATACTGATCCACCTATCTTTAGACGTCATCCTGAAGGTCGCTGGTATTCTGACTGTCAAGGGTGGTACCGGAGCCATCGTAGAGTACTTCGGACCAGGTGTCGAATCCCTCTCCTGCACTGGTATGGCCACTATTTGCAACATGGGTGCCGAGATCGGTGCTACCACCTCCATGTTCCCCTTCAACAACCGAATGTCCGATTACCTCAATGCCACCAAGCGAGGCGACATTGCCAAGTACGCAGAGACTTTCGCACACAATCTCAGAGAAGACAAGGGTGCCGAGTACGACCAAGTCATCGAGATCAACCTTTCCGAACTCGAGCCCCACATCAACGGACCTTACACTCCTGATCTTGCCACGCCCATCTCCAAGTTCGCAGAGGCAGTCAAGGCCAACAACTGGCCCGAGGAGCTCAAGGTCGCTTTGATCGGATCCTGCACCAACTCTTCCTATGAGGATATGGGCAGATCTGCCTCAATTGCCAAGGAAGCTCTCGATCACGGTCTCAAGTGCAAGTCCAAGTTCACGATCACACCTGGTTCCGAGCAAGTCCGAGCCACCATTGCGAGAGATGGCTTGATGTCAACTCTTGAGGAAGCCGGAGGTGTTGTGCTTGCCAACGCTTGCGGACCATGCATTGGTCAGTGGGACAGACAGGACATCAAGAAGGGCGACAAGAACTCGATCATCACTTCATACAACCGAAACTTCACTGGAAGAAACGATGCCAACCCAGGCACACATGCTTTCGTCGCTTCCCCGGATCTCGTCACCGCCATGGCATTCGCCGGATCTCTCTCCTTCAACCCTCTCACCGACTCATTGAAGGGATCAGATGGCAAAGAGTTCAAGTTCTCAGACCCAACAGGAAAGGATCTCCCTCCTCGCGGATATGACCCCGGTGAGAACACCTACCAGGCACCTCCTGAGGACCGCGCCTCTGTAAACGTTGTCGTGAGCCCATCGTCCGACCGATTGCAGCTTCTCAAGCCTTTCAAGGCATGGGACGGCAAAGACCCTACCGATATGCCTCTGCTCATCAAGGCAGTCGGCAAGTGCACCACTGATCACAGTAAGTCAAATCCATGTCAGATCTAGTGGCAGCGTGTACTTACCTTGCTATAGTCTCTGCTGGCGGACCATGGCTCAAGTACCGAGGCCATCTCGAAAACATCTCCCAAAACTGCCTGATCGGCGCCATCAACGCCGCCAACGGCAAGGCCAACGAGATTCAAAACTTGGTTACAGGAGAGTGGGGTGGTGTTCCCAAGGTAGCTGCTGAGTACAGAGAATCAAAGCGCCCATGGGTGGTTGTCGGTGACTGGAACTACGGAGAGGGTTCGTCTCGAGAGCACGCCGCTCTGGAGCCTCGATTCCTTGGAGGTGCAGCAGTCATCACCCGTTCGTTCGCTCGTATCCACGAGACCAACTTGAAGAAGCAAGGTGAGCCATCTTCCATTCCGCCACCCGCGGGAACTTTGGCTGACTCTGCTGTGAAGGTATGCTTCCACTCACTTTCGTCAACCCTGAAGACTACGAGAAGGTTCAACCTACCGATTTCATCGACCTCATCGGCATCGAGACCCTCAAAGAAGGCAGCGAAGTCACGATGAAGCTCAAGCACAAGGATGGCAGCTCAGAAGACATCCCATTGACTCATTCGTACAATGCCAGTCAAATCCAATGGCATCGCGAAGGCAGCGCATTGAACCTTATGGGTAAATCGAAGAAATAGATGGGTTTTGGCGACTTCAGCGCTGGCCAGCCGAGGGCAGCTTCGGTCCGGCCAGAGAGCCTATTTGACAGCAAACGCTAATAGCAGTACAGCACATACACACATTATCGTTACTCTCGATCTCATCTCCTCCACCCTACCTTTCCAACTTTCCTCCCAGTCCTCATCGATGTACACCGTGTATTAGTCTTTTGTGTCCGTTGTGCTTCGAGTGCGTGCAAAATGCCAGGGAACAACTACATCGTACGAACTCGACTACTTGCCTCATTTCTTGTCGGATCCTGCTCTGCAAATTTGACTGTTCCTTCGTGTACGCTTCTCTGGCTCCCATCGAAAGAAAGAACCTCCAATTCGAGACGACACATCTAGCTACTGTCTCCATACTGACCTTCGCAGAAACATGTACGATCCGTGTCTCAGTCTGTTTGGTCGACCGGTAGACTCGTTCGTCATCTGCTTTTGTGTCTAACCGAAAATCCACATGAAAAGAATGGGCGGTCGCACGTTTCTCTGCTTCTCTCCTTCTCTTCTTCCTCCCATTCCTCTGTCTCGCTGCTGACGTGCTCGCTATGAGCTACGGATACGATCAATACGACGATGATGCCTACCCGGGAAGAGGATACGCTGGCGGCAGCTACGATGATGGCGGCGGCGGTCTAAGATACAGGGATACTTATGACTCTGGATTGGACAACTTGAATCCAGCGGGTGGCTTCGGCGATGACCTTGGCATGAACCATCTTTCCCTCAACACAGATCTGGGCGGCTATGACAGCTACGGTTCCGGTCTCGCAAGTGGTTCAGGTCTCTATGATGATCCTCTGACTCTCGATTCTGGCGTTGGCTTGAATGATTCTGGCTTGGGAGCTGGCGGATACCTAGGTGGTGGTGCGCTCGACGCGTTTGACGAGTTGGGCACTGGCGGCACGGGGTTATACAATGCGTACGACAGTGGCCTGGGAGGATACGAAGGAAGCCGAAGTCTAGATGCAGGCTTGTCTGGTCTGGATACTCTGGGTGGAACTGGCTTAGGCGCTTATGATTCTTTAGGATCAGGTCTAGGAGGACTGGATAACTATGATTCGCTAGACAGGGAACTCAACACAGCTAGCTTAGATGCCTACGATACAGTAGGATCGGGTCTCGGAGGAATGGACAATCATGGCTCGCTAGACAGCGGACTAGGCTCTGCTGGTCTACATGGAAGCTACGATTCAGGCCTCTCAGCGGGCTTGGGTGGATTAGATGGGTACGACTCCCTGAACAGCTTGGGCGGAGGCCTTAGTTCGCTCGATGGCTATGGTGCAGGACTAGATTCCTTTGGAATCAGCGGTCGCGACTATGCTGGCGCAGGCGAATCTCTCGGCTGGAATACCTACGATTCTGGTTATGACAATCTGAGCGGTCTGGGCGGTGGCTTGGGCAATCTGAGCGGTAATGATTATATCGAGGATGCTGCTCTACTCGCTGGTGGTGCTGCTTTAGGAGCAGGAGCGGCAGCGCTCTACAGCAACAGATCGCACCATGGTGACAGCTACGGCCTTTCCGGCTCTTCAGCCCTATACGGCGATACTCTCTACGACAGAGACTTAGGTGTTTACGGACATTCTTCCTTAGGCTATGGAGCTTACTCAGGATTCGGTTCTGGCTCTGGTCTTTACGATCAGGTCAGCTCAAGCGATGTCGAATTTGTTACTTGCGCTAATATATCGAGTGGCAGACATTGGCATATTCCGATCTGGCGAACTACCAGAATTCCCTCTATTCGAATTCTTCGCTGAACGAGCTAGAGCGAGACAGACTACTACAGGACCGCTACGCCTTCGATGCACTCGATGACTCTGCAAGACGCAGCACTTGGCAGTCTTACTCGCCTGGCCACAGAAGTCGCCTAGGTCTAGACACCGGCTACTGGGGTAGCACTTATGGTAACTCGTACTACGACCCTCAGTACTCGGCTTGGGGCTACGGTAACAGCTTCAATAGCAGTAAGTCGAAGAGTAAATAGTCAATACAATGCTGAAGCGGCGGATGCAGGTCCAAGCTACTACGGTGCAGACTACAGTTATGGCTATGGTGATCCCTCCTTCTACTCAACAGCGCTTACAACACCGTCATGGGGCTTGTCAAGCTCTCTGCGAGCACGTTACTCGCCCTACTACTCGTCTACCAGCAGCATCGATTCTTTGCCTTATTATGGTGACGATCTCAGGTTCAGAGAAGCTGCCGATCTGTCCTATTACCAACAGAAGCTCCAAAGCGACCGCAACCTTCAGGATGCCGAGCGAATGATGCTCTGGAAGCAGAGACAGGAGTGGCAGACCTTAGACGAGGAGTCACGACGCCTGAGATGGATGGAAATGGATGAGCTGACGCGAGAAGTGCGTAATTCTCCAAGGAGCAGGTCATCGGGTCTGACAATAGTGACTATAGCGTCTCGGCCTGGGACAAGTCGGATCCTGGTATGGGAACTACCTCGGCGCCTCTGGGGTAGGCATGAGCTTGCCTTATGAGCTGCCATCAAGCCTTCGGTCCGTCTACTCGCCCTACATGTCGAGTTCGTATCGATCATCCGATTATCTGGATCCGACCTATGCCCGTTATCAAGATTTGCTGGCATGGAGTAATGCTCTGAAGTACGATCGCAAGCTCAGAGAAGCCGATAAGCAAGCTCGATGGCGCCAACGCTTGGAGTTCGAGATGCTTAGTGAAGCAGCTAGACGGGCAAGGTATCAGCAGATGCCATACGCTCAGCGAGGTCTTCTTGGGCTTTCAGGAGGATACTGGGATTCCCGCTTATCTTTCAGCAATCTCTTGACTCCTGGTAACCTAAGACCAATGAGGTACCCAGTCTCGACTACTCTCAGTCGGGTTTTCAAGCCTTACCAAAGCAAGAATACGCTTGCTAGAGCCCTGAAAGAAGGGGTAGAGTCTGCTCTCGCCTTCGCGGATCTGGTCGCTTTCGAAAATGCATTGCGAGCTGATAAACGCTTGAGAGAGGAAGACAAGCTACGAAGGTGGAAGGCTAGAGTACGATGGCAGGAGATGAGCGAGATGGAAAGAAGACTGCGCTTCTATCGTATGCAGGAAAGCGAGAGACGAAATATCGGGTAGGTCTGCTAATATGTGAAAGCGGTGGATAGGCTGATGGTATTTGCTTTCAGACTCGGCCTATCGAGCTTTTTTGGTCGCCGCTACTCTGCACCTATCGCCTTGAACGGTACACGAGGCTTGCCGCCACCACGAGCAGCTATGCCAATGCTCAGACAGCCTCTGCCGTCCCCACTGCGTGCTCGCTACCAGTCAGTAATGGCTAGGCAGCCTAGTCTAGCTACGAGTAGTCTCTCGAGAAGCTTGGTAGGACCAGACAAAGCCAAAGAATTGGCTGATCGGTAAGCTGGCAAGCCTCAGGGTGCTCCTACGCTAATAAGGTATTTGCGTCTCTACAGCATCAAACTCAGTATCGCGCAGAAAGTCGAGCAGATGCCCGGAGTACCTATCGATCAGCGACTGGCCTCTACAGAGCAGAAAAGGCAGATTCTCAGGGACATGGACAACGATCGCCGAACTGCCGCTGCCATACAAATCAGCGAGCAAGAGCGACTGAGAAGACTGCAGCGAATGGGCTACTGAACACGTTGATGGGTTTTTGAGTTACAAGGGGTGAATGACTGTCTTACGTTTCTCAATGTTGTCATAGAATTGGCCTGCGAATGCAACGAAAATGCTCGATACGAGGCTCATAGCATTGACATTAAACCCTCAGTAAACACTTCTACTTCGAAAAAGAAAGCCTCTACTACATAAGCAGGGAAAACCAAATATCGGACAAAATATTGGGCTTAAGCTGATCGCACTGAAGGCGGTACGCTATGGGCATGGTAGGGACCTGCTCCCTTCCTTGGTACACTATCAATCTCAGCTTGCGAGTCGTCGATCGACGCGATTTTGACGCGACTGTTCGGAGCGCTCTCTTGAAAGTAGGAGAGACCGAAACCTCTTCTGGCTGCATTGACAAGCGGCAAGGTTGGAGCGTAATCGCCTGTGGTATCGAAGAAATTGCTGTGATTGTTGTCAGTACATTGTCGAATAAGAAGTACGATCGGCCTACCATCCGGCAAGGCCTTGCTTTTTCGCCCAACTGGCCTTTATTCCGATGCTCTCGGCATCGTCGTACCTGTACACAGCTAGATCAGCTTATGAAAATCCTATACTCAGGTCACTTACGAGATTAGCGTTCGTGCTGAGCCAGAGAACAGGAAGGGTGTGGAAGTGCATTGATCGAAGTAGCGGGTAAATCCAGCCTGTCCAGTATAGCCGTCTCGAGAGAGCAGCTGAAGAACATTGGTCAGGACAGCAAGGTCATGAGACAGCTTACTCACCCCGCCCCGTATCATCTGTGAGTAGGTCATGCCATCTTGACTCGCGGCCCCTTCTACTGGCTGAAAGAGCGAAGTCGTGAAATTGTTGATGCTTCTGGGTGTGAGGATAGACGACTTTGTCCGGAAAGCATGTCCGTATGCCGCAAGGCCAGTGATGATGTGGGACTTGGGAACACCGCCTTTGACTAGCAGATAGACGCCCTGAGACAGAGAGAAGGGTAGGCCAAGCGCAGATGGGCAGGTAGGGTAAAGAGGTGCATTAGGACCGCTGGCAGGTGCGCCGGGCCAAGGTCCGAAGACATCGTAGCCCTGTAGGGCGCTTCAGGTGGGCCTCAAAATCGGCACATCCCGGACTCACCATGACGTTCCAGTAGTCTATGTATTTGGCGTAAGCGCGATAGTTGGTGACAGTGTTTCCATTCTCGTCAGTCATGCCAGCGATGGAAAGGGAGATACTACAAAAGAATGTCAGACACCTTGGGCCGGAACAATACAGGATAAAGGGCGCACCTTATTCTCGCTTTGTCACCTAAGGCTTTGCGCAGAAGCGGTAGGAAGCGCTTGAAATTAGCGGCGTCATTGGGCGAGACGATGTTCCCGTCTGCCCCATTGCGACCGATATGCTCCCAGTCAATATCGATGCCATCAAAGCCGTATTTGTCGACAACGCCTTTCAGAACATCTGCGAAGCCTTGACGACTGCCGGCATCGGCGACATGCCTATCTCAAGCATGATCAGTCTCCCACCATGAATATGGGAGGAGAGTGAGCTGACCTGGAGAAGTATTTGGAACCCGTCCATCCGCCGATGCAAAGGCTGACCGTGACTTTCTTGGAGTGTGCTTGAGTTACGACGGATCTGATAAGCTCGTCGCTTGCCCCGTACCAATCAAGCCAGTTCTTGTCGGCCGTGCCAGCGACGAAGAAGTCAAGATGGGTGAAGGAAGTATACGGGATGGCGTCGGCCGTTTGGCCCGAGTCTGCAGGAATAGCTTTAGTGCGACATTGCAGTGAAAAGGCGGTCGCAACCTACACGAGGGATAGTAGCCGGCAATGACAGGCTTGCCCGTGAAAGCTGAGCCAGCGAGCACAGCTTGTGAAGTGAAGAGAGGGAGTGTGGCTGCAAAGAGCGTGAGTGCGAGTAGCGTGGGCATGGTTGGTCGTTATTGGTCGTGAGGGATATCGACAGAAGTGGAAAGTGAAAAAGAGTTGGAGTGGAAGAGAGAGACGAGGAAAGGAAATGGGAGTGAATTTTGGGAACAGAAAACAAGGCGGCGTCTTGGTAACGGTTTGCGAGCCCCTGAAGCGCGAGCGGCGCCAGGGGTAATGCATCTCCAGGAACGTGTTTATTTACTGCATCGGAATTGTCTGGTACTTCTAGAGACAATCTCTGCCGTAGCTATCTTGTTATCCCGGCAAGCCCTGAAACCGGCCCGAACTCCTGCCCAAGAGCGACTGGACTTTGTCGTACCCCGAAACAGCGACTATCACCAGCATGTCCTGCAATAAGAGCTCAGTCAGTCTGTGTTGTCTTGAGTTTCTGCGTATGCTTACCTTCACGAAAATCCAAGCTTCTAACATAGAGGGGCCAAGCGGTGGTAGCTGATCTCTGCCAGTCTTCTTCAAAACGAAGCGATTGTACGCCAGAAAGCCGCCAAAATACAGTAAGAGGATCAACATGAGGCTGGTAGGTGAATGTCAATCCAGCGTCCCATTTGAACTTGGAGCACTTGAAGACTAACCCGCTTAGTATCACACCCAGTCCGCTTGTCACACTTCTGGAAGTCGTAGAGCAAGCATGCTGTGTTCTCCAGGTGACTGCACGAATGCAGATTACCGCTTAGCATGACATATTTTCACCTCAATCTGGTAGGCCAACTCACAGAAGAAGCTGCAGTCGTTCACTGCAGCCACAAATTCAGGCTTCCCAGGACCGTATACCGAGTGGTCGCAGACAAAGGCTATTGCGGAACCCATTTGTACGGAAGGTTCGCTTGGACACCTGCTACCTTCCAGATAAGCCAGTGACAGGACGTCATGTGAGATGTGAGGCTTCATCGTAAATTGTCTGATACGATGTGTTAGCTACGAGTCGTCATTGACTTTGTGGGAGCGAGAACCTACCCCAAAGATTGTCCTCCGTCCTGATTCTGGCGATAGATGCCTATGTCCGTGTTAGGAGCAGAGACCTTCCACGTCTCTGACAGGATCTTGTTGCATACACTATATCGCAAGATCAGATGATAGCTTCTCGCGAACGGGTGCATCATGGATTCACTTGATCTTGTAGATGTTCCCCGTAGCTTCGTCCTTCGCTACATAATCCTCTCCTAGTCATTCGTCAAGAAGCAGGTCTCAGCTTCGAGCTTGATTGTCATCTTGGCTAGGCCTAACCGATCGTTCTCATCAAGGGCGAGAGGTCATATAGGCGGTTGTTGACAGCATCAGTCACTACAGAATAGGAGGAGAGGTCAGATCAGATGGTCGTAGGATTGGCGGTCGATTAGTCGTACCAGTGCACGGCCTGTCCTTGTTGCGACCTTCGTCAGTCCACAGCGCTGCAAGAGAAGCAATGCAGCATACCTCCGCTCGAACAGCCTGCCCAGCAAGAGCAAGAGTTAGCAATTGGCAGTGCAAACGAAGCCAGCGCATCGTCGAAGTGATAGATCAAGAGGCATCGAAAGCGTTCCGAATTGAGCAGTCTTCGACTTGAGCCCTCTTTCGCGATACATTGTTGCACTGCTGCATCAGCAGAGAAGAGTGTCACTCAGAATGCTAAACTTCTGCGATTACCGCAAGATTAGGATGGGACGTTGAAGAATCTAGGATAATTAGGACGCTCTAAGGTACAAGCCTGTCCATTCGATGCCATCCGCTATGATACATCTAGCATTCGTTTAAAGATCGAAGGGCAAGCTAATCTTCCTGGGTATCATTGCTCGCTTGAGTGCTCTGATGGTCCGGATGCGGGAAGAGCAGGGCCGTGGAGTACTCGTCTGTTCACAAGAGTCAGTGGCCGAGCTACAATGACCATCCTCTTTACTCACAGACGACCCAGCTAATGCCCATCGAGGGAGACACTTTCAGCAGAGTAGGCGAAAGCCCTTTGTAGAAGCCGCGGACGCCTTCGTTACGATAGCATGCGGAGGCTACGTCTCTCCAGCCTGCGTATCGCTGCGGGTGTGCACGCGTGCCTTGCGTTTGCATGCGTGTGCGGAGGAGATTGCTGCAGCAATGCTTATTTAGTCAGATAAAGATACTCGCGGTGACACGAAAGCACATACAGAGGGTATACACTGGTTGCACCAAGACCTCCAGAGAGAGCGCCGAATGTCAAGCTCCCTAGTGGCCCTGGCTCGTCGTCGCCAGTATACTGAGCGTATGCTTTCTTGAAAGCCGCAAAGAGAGACATGTCGATCGCCGAATAGGGAAAGACACCTATCAGTCCCATGTTCAAGCCTTTGTAGTAAGCTTTCATCCCGCCGTTCCTCCACATGTCCTTTGCTATGTCTGCGTAGAGGGCATTTCCGCGAAGGGCTCCTGGAGCGGAGGACGTGGAGGACATGACACGCGTCTTCCACGTCTCGAGTGGGTATATGACTGTCGAGGAATATAGCACCGTAAGCCTTTGGTCCGTGGGAATACACAGAATCACTACTTACGCAATTGGCTGACCACGCCGCCAATACCGCCTGCTATGAAGCGGGAAGATCCTGAGATATCTTTGACGCTAGATCTGTCCACGTTCCTGGCAAACCAGCGCTTGCTGTACTCGTAACTCCAGAACTTGACTGCAGACTCGGGGAAAATCTTGATAATGTTCAGGCCGTTTCCGATGAAGAAAGCATGAACACCGCCTTCCAGGTATAATGATCTCACAGCACTAGCAAAGGCACCAACACCTTTACTGCCTGTTTGAGCGATCTTGGAGGCCGCTTCGATCGGATGCGTAGCAGTTCCTTTGACATTCGGTAAGGATGTGGGAGACTTGTCTACATGGTTTATAAGGTAGACTTTCAGTCGGTCGAAGGGAGCCGTGGCCGTCCGCGAGACTGCGCCTGCAAGACCACCTGCAAGCAGGTACATAGCCGATCCTTCGAAGATGGGCTTATTTTCCTCATCCGTATCTTGAGATTTACTATGAGTGTGTAATCCTTCCTCCTTTGCAACTTCTGATGTTTCCTCGTCCTGATCTAAAGCTCTTCCTTTGCCCTTAGCCAGTGAAGATAAGCTGGGAGTCGAATGCTGCGACTTGTGAGCCGTCGAAGTCTGCGAAGTGGTAGGCCTCTCCGCGAGGAGGACATCGAGGTCCTGCGTAGCTATGCTTGTCGCTAATCGAGGGCGCGAGAAAGACGCCCAGTAATTGTACACCGTCTGGAGGGATGTTTGTCGCGGTAGAAGGAGCAGATAGTCTCTCCAGTCTGCGAAGCTGATCTGACCAGACCCATCCTGATTCATTTCGCGAACCATATCATGCAAGTTCGCAGCCGAAATCTTGATGTCTGCCTGAGCCAGTGCGGCTTGCAGCTCGAATGTATCGACCAGCATATCGTTGTTGACGTCTATCTTGTTGAAGAGGTGCCATAGCGCTTCCTCCTTGTCCTCTACAAACTGCTGGAACTTGTCGAAGGTCGGTCCTCTCCCAGCCTCGTGGTCTTCGCCGCCGCAGCAATGCCTGTAGAGCTCTTTCAGGTATTCCTGGCGCACACCTTGCCTATGCTTCTCCTCTGCCGGGCTGAATTTGCTGCGAAAACCAGCTTTTGGCGGTGACGAACTTGTCCCTGGATCCTGCAGACCTTGATGATTATGCTGGTGGTGATGCCAGGCCTGACTTTGCAGAGATTCAAAGAGCTGTTCGAGCTTCTTCCGCCTGCCTTCATCGTGCGCCCGAAAGTCTTGCAAACTGCTCTTCGCTCTGGACGAGGTAGCGACTGGCCTGTCGTTGTTGTCGCGCAAATTGACTGGCGATTCTGCACGAGGAGCTGGAGCAGCGTACTCTTCAAAGGCGTCGCGCCTACTCCGAGTACGACTCATCTTGTCCCGGCCAATGCGACGTGTGGTAAAAAGCCTGAAACGGCGTCAAGGCATATCAAAGTGACTGCTCCTGATCTGACCTGACCACATGGCAATCCACTCTACCTCTACACCTACGCGTCTCTCTGCTAACATCTGCGGAACGGCTTTCACAAGGTCGGCTCCATGCCAATCTTCCCCTTGTGCGAGTATGCCTATCACTACCACTGCAAAACCTGCTAAAAAGTCACGGCGATGTTGTCTGCTCTCCTCTGCTTACACGACTCCTCGACCACAGCGAACCTGAAGCTGAGCTTGGTTCCACTTCACTGTCCTTCAAACGAAACAACAGACCGGATCTGTCAGAGTCTCCTCCTTCATACAACATAAACCCAATCTACAAACGGCAACATGCTCTCCATACGAGTACCGAGTCCTTCAGTACCAGCTGTCCGCGAGCCGCACTTCCTCTTTTCACCTGGACATGCAAGTCCTACCTTTGTGAGCTTTTCAGACTCTCTCAACTCGCCCTCTATCCCTCGAGCTGTTCGAAACTCCCTGCTGGACGTACCTGAAAAGTCTGCTATCGCGTATGGCAGTAACCCGTTATCTCCCTTTGCTGGTCTGTCGCCCGTCAATAGCCCTCTCGACGTCAACCCATCCTCCAGATTCAGTCCACCAAAGAGCAATCCGTTCAATCTCGCCCTGAAAAACTTAGGCAAGAATAGCAACAAGAGGTACGGTGGCTCGCCAGCCGTACACAAGCATCCAAATATCCTACCGAGCTTCCGCGTCAATGGAGGCAACAATAAGGTGGAGGAAGAGGAAGTACTCAGCGAGAGCAGGACACCGAGAGGCGCTGGCAGTCTGGATAGGACGCCGGTGCAGACGCCTCGGACCGCTAGACCGACTCAGTGATGACGCATACGAGTGTTGCAATAGCTCACTGCCCTTTGAATATACATACAACATGAGCTGATGACTGTCTGGAGGACTCTCAACTGCATCCTTTAGATGTGATAAGCTAATGACACCTGACGATCTGCTGTCCGCAACCTGGGCAGCTGATTAAAGTTCGTTTAGTAGGTGATCCTGTCACAATGGATCGAAGAAAGACTCGGCAAGATGATGTATGCCTAGATAAGCAGGTTTGGCGTCAGGCTGAGCGTCTAGTGCATCGAATGCTGGCTCTGACTGCAACTCATGATGCTGAGCTAGATCGTTCTGATCCACTTCTGACAGACACGACAAAACTTTTCTTCCCAGCGGACAGGGTCGTCACTTATAACTTCGTCCACCATCTCTCCTGACCGGGTATCCGTCCAGACATGCTTATGAACACAGAGGGCACTGCGACAGCAGCACCGCCATTCGGACGCTCGTCTGTGAAAGGTCCAGGAGCACTCATGACCACGTATTGTCTTGCGATGGCGGCGTCTGAAGGTGGGCATATGGGCGCAGGTGATCGAGGCGGAACAGTACGGAATGAGGTGTAAAGCTGTCTTGGCCGGTTTTGAAGTCTGTATGTAGTGAAGTGGATGATGGTGATCAGTAGAAAGAGGCCGGAGCGAACTGTTGGCAAGCGGGAGAGTATTCATGGCGGTGCTGCTCAAAGGACCGCAGGCTTGAAAGGCTTCGACATGGTCTGATAGACAGCCGTGCGACAGACGTGTAAGGAGATATGGATCTGCAGACTCGCAAGGTTGTATGTACATTTTCATCCGCCAGGGATGTACCCAAAAACATCAACAAGATACGTATAACAGCAGCACCGACCGACCAGGTCCAGACATAGGAAGAGAATGAGTGAGATAGAGCATGTCCGATGACATGAGGTGAGATCTAGAATGTCCAATCAGTAGACCGGCTTGACGACGGCTGCCGCAGCTTTTCTTGCAGCCAGTCGCAATTCCGCAGCTTTGTTTGCTCGAGGAGCGATTTGCGGTCTTTGAGAAGCTCTCAAGTTTGACGCCGGGACGGCATCGGGATTCGTGGATGAGGTGCTTTCCCTAGAGTGGCTCGAATAGCCAGCAGAGCGCATAGGAGAAGGACTGACCGAAACGCGCATAGTCGAGATAGATAAGCGATTGGAAGAGCGATTCGCGCCTGCTGGTGTTGGAGAGATCGCTCTTGTACGTGATAGTAGAATGTCTGTAATGCCAATACTTGTCAGCATGCATATTATAGCCACGTGCGAGGCGCAGCGTACCGTCTGAAGTATTGTCCGGCTCATCGAGCTTGCTAGCGCGCAGTGTGCTCGCTCTGTTAGGCCTAGGCGACGTAGATGGAAGAGAAAGGCTAGGTACGCTCAATCGCCTGTTCACTTTCGCAGCGGCGTGCATCTCTGCTGTGGATAGGCTTTGTCGACGTGCTGTCGGTTTGGGAAGTGGTGCAGCCAAGGGATCGGTCTTGCGCAACTCTGCAGCTTTCGATGTTCTCGGCACGATAGACTATGCGCAGTTTCAGCTACCAATTCTTGAGTAACCAGTTCTGTGATACTCACTGGCGCCATTGAAGTGCTTGCGACTGCGATGCGTCTGCCACCATAGCCTGGCGTTCCTTCGTACCCTGCACTCCTTTCGCTCGTGCTGAAGCTCTGACGAGGGACCGTTGCCGGCCTCAGAACCAGCCCGTCATCCTTCTCTCCACTCGCCCGCAGTAGGCTGGCCTTCGTCTGTCTCGGCGTGAGTGACGGCCTGGAAAGGCTTCTGGGTGGTGTAATTGACCTGCTTGCGACCGCAGGCGCTTGACTCGCAGGAATGGGACGACTTGCGGGACGTTGACTTTCTGATAGTGCTATGCCCATGCGAAGAGCTGCAGCTTTCGATAGTCTTGGAGTGATAGATGGAGAAGCAAGACTCGCTGGCACAGGTCGCGCGCGAAAGCTTTCTTGCTGAGTCGTTGGAGAGCTTGCGTTCAACGAGGATCTCCTTCCGTTGACTGGCGACTTGACAATGACCGGTAGATCGCCCGCGAGGTCATCTTCTGCGAGTTCATCCGGCTCGAAATAGGTGAATACGCGCTTCTCGTTTTCCGGAGTGAGCACAGATTCAGATGAGGTGCTGAGGGAAGTGTCCATGTCTGGGACAGGTGCTGGATCCTGTGGGAATAGTTGTTCAACGTCGCCAGGCGTATGCAGCACGTGGAGACCTCGTATGGCCTCAGACGGTTCGCTGGCAGAAGGAGAGCGCGTCAGTAGGTATTCTGGCAGTCTTTAATCTTGCTTGCGCACGATGATGGAGTGCTTCCTCCTTCAATAGCGAGTCCCAAGCCAGCAAGCGTCTGCTTGCGGTCGACGCTCAGCGATACAGCACGGAGTGCCACGGGAGCTTGAAATACCTGCTGAATCCCAGATTCTGCTGTCACAAGCAGTGCTGCGACTGGTCCTTTGGTGTTTCTGTTGATATCTCAGCTTTGTTTGTTGACAAGTAGGAGCCCCCTCTATGCAGTATAGGGGCTACATCCTAGAGGCAGGAGCTCACAGCGCTGTTGCAGGAGGCGCTGATTGTGTCAGAGAGAGGTGTGCGACGCCGTCTGGAAACAGCTTCTCTGATGCGACGGCCAGCCCAGCGTGCTGCAGTTCTGCCTTGATGGCACTTTTGGCAGCAGGATCCAGCGATGAAGCACCAGCAAGCAACACCACAGCTCGGTCCACTTCGTCCAAGTTGGCCATCTTGCCGATGAGTCTGCGTCGAAAGAACAGTGCTTGCAGCACGCTGCGCGACACCCGGGGACTTGACATTTTTGTGATTTCACGTTGCTACTAACACCATCTAGCATGTCGGTTGATGCTTGTCAACCATTGGCTCCCTTTCCCTCTGTCCCATCATGCAAGCCCGGCTGGCAGTCGAAGAAGAAACTGCTGTCCTCTACTGCAGACTGCCCTTGGGGCCGGCTGAGCGACTGCAGTTTATGCAAACAGTACACAGCACCGATCTATTCTTCTCTCCCGCCCAGCTGTGCCCATCCGCCAAAGTCCACAGAAGCTCATTCAATCGAGACGCTGATTGAGCAAGGAAGATGATGCCTTCTTGGGCTGCAGTGCATATCAGCTGACATATTAGAAGCTGACGTATATATCCAGACCATCTCTAGCGCTCATCTACAGCAACAGATCTCTGCAGGCCGTCGTGCTGCCAAACCTAAGTTATAGGTGAAGAGATGGACAAGAGGCGCTACAGAGTATGGAAAACATTGGAGCACCTTATAAACAAGGAGTATCACCAAGCAGCAGCCGGAAAGTCTGTCATCTGCCATGATTGTAAGTCTGGTCTCTCCAAATTCCCATGGCATTTGGAGGCTGCCTTCTCAATGCTGACCGCTTTGATGTTTTTGAATACAGAAATGGCTGCTCCAACGTAATTCATCGTCAAGCTCGCTTTTCCCGACACTCCACCAAGTCGCTCTTCGACGGCTCACCACCCATCGACATTCTGGCGACTATACGCTGCAAGAGCGGCAAGGAACATCTTAAGACCTTGGTTCACTCTGCTAAGAGGCTAGTGCAACTCTTTTGTAGCCAGCCCGAGCGACCCAGCACCAGTCAGCCCCGACTTCCCTGGCAAGAATGTCGTCCATACCTCCGGGCGATTGGTTCACAGCAGGCCAAAACATCTGTCTACCAGCTTCTCATGAGCATCTCCAAGGTATTCAACAATCCCTTTGCCGTTTCCTGATAGTCTTCCCAGCTGACTTTTCTCGGGTTTCTCGCTACAGTCGCTTCTCCGCGAGAAGCGTTGAATTTGGACTTCTTTCGCCCGAATACCTTTAAGAGCGTCACGAGCCAAGGTATGCTGGTAGTACTGAAGCCGCTGGAATGCTTGCTGACTAGATAAGCCTTTTCCAGCCAAACTTCGGGTATCAGCCAGAAGTCGTCTCCGACGAGCTATCTCTGGCATTTTACATTGGAAAACAAGTACATCACCTGCAATAGGTACTCTGTCTGGCCGCCGGCCTCTCTCCTGTCTGGTTGGTAGACTTTGCGACCGGAGCTTATCGGGTTTTAGTGAGTCAATCTTCGCCTGAGCGGTTGATTCCGCGCTTATTTGTTTGCTGACGTTGCTTCCCAATGTTAAATCATCTCCGTAGCCACTCTCGGAATCTCTGGCATACACTGCGACTTGGTCTCGCCGCCTCCCAGCTACTCCGGTCTTCTGGTCTTCGGCTGGGCCTCCATTCGCTCGAAAACCTTGGATACGAGGTCTATCTGGCTTATGGCATCCCTCTCCAGAGCCCCCGACTGTGTACGCCGCTGAAACATGCAGTTCTGGCCTCAAGTTGGCGCCTTTTACATGATACAGCTGCGACCTGGCCCAACGAGTCGCTGTCACACATTTACAGCCTCGAAACCCAAGGATAAATATGCTCAGCTGGGCTTCTGGGATACTCTTCTGCCCGTTTGGCAGTTTCCGTGAGTTTTGCCCTAGCTCGAAGAGAGCGCCGTAGACTCGCCCATCTGATGGTTCATTGTGTTCTTTATGATGCGAGCCAAGGTTTAATGTACCTTCTTTGGCCCTCTTTCGGCTAGGTCGGGCACCTGGCTTTTGAATTTCCGAAGAAGGCCGGCTGGTCGGCTCTCGAAACCGCAAGACCGCCCGAACGCCAAAAAACATTGGCTCTAGTCTGGATCAAGCTATATCGGCACCTCACGTGGCGCTCGGCGCGGAAATCTTCAAGCGCCATCGATTCTCAGCTCCTCGAGGCTGCCCTCCAAGCCTGGACATCTCGAACATCCCCCTCACCTACAAAATTGCGATCTGCATGCACTAAGCCAAGGTAATAAGATATCAGCCAGCACCGAGACCCGTTCTGACGGGATTCCTTGTTTAACAGCAAAAACAAGTATACTGGTGCTCTGGCTTTGCCGTTGCGTCAAGCACCGACAAAATCATCCATTGATACCTCCCACCAATGTTTTAGCTCGCTAAATCCGCTGAACTCGTCCTTCCTTGGCTGGTCGGCAATCAGTCGTTGACCCCAGCTGCTTTTGTTCCTTGTAATGGAACGAATCCTTCAACCCGCACCCCGATGCATTTCAGAATTCAGTAATCTATACAACGAGAATACTCTATGAAACGAAGGGAAAGTGGTTGAGTATAGGGAAGTAGGCAGCTCTGCAATGTCATTAAGGAAGAGTGATATTGGCGATGGTAGTAGCATTGTTTTGTGACAATATAAAGTTGGCGGCTATAGGCTGGCCTACAGCCTCGACTACCGGGGTCACATTGAAGTTCATCCTTCCATCCGAGAAGCCAGAGTAATTTCCAGCGAGAACCTCAGGTGCGATAGTAAAGTTCTCGGGTTGCGGGAAGAGATAGAAAGTATAGTAATGAGCGATATCGCCAACAGGAGGTCGAGGGCCATTGTACGGGGCGACGGGAGGATCCATAGATGCCAGAGTGCCATTCTCGCTGCTGGTGAGGTTCGCTGCCCACCAGTGAAGTCTGGTAGTGCGATTTGGCCCAGCACCAGGAACCAGAAGAGATGGATCGGAGACGTTCAACAGAGCAGCCGGGATTGACAGATCGATCATGAGCAGCATGTATGTCTCGTTCATGCTCGTAGCATTGGCGAATGTCACATTGGGCTGCGAGCCAACAGCTGGAAGGAATCTTTCGTTAGCGAGTTCGACGAGATTGGAGAATTGGATCAGCGTACTGGAAGGTGGGAAGAGGAGCCCAGGAGTCACTACAGTCTCGTTGTAGGTTACGCCAAGGGTCACGTTCGTAGCTGGCAGAGTGTTCGGAGGCGTCTGGGCGAGAGCGCCTGCAATGTAGGCTGAAGCCGCCAGAGTCACAGCCTTACGGATGGACTTCATACTTTGTGTTGGTGTGGTTGGTGTAAGGAAGAGCAGATCAAGCCAAAATCATTGCCAATTAGGCCGAAAGCGGGACTTTTCTCGAGGATGCATGCATTTGATGACGCTGCTTTCTTGGCGATGATAGCTGACGCATTGGATGGGACAGAAGCAGAGTCATAACAGCGACAGAACTGCCAGACATCGTCAGCATGAGAGGACGGATCCGAGACAGAATGTTAGGCGTTCTTGACAGCTGTCGGAAAGTCGGAGAAGAGCTGAGAGATTGGATCTAATCGACAGCATCAGCGCCGGCAAGCGGTCGCACCCGTTCTGCACGTCGAGAAACACTCGTCTAGAAGACCTGCTACACTGCTAGGACCCTTTCCCGTCGAGATCTGGGAGATCGTTCTCGGCTACCTGATCCAGACGTCCCCGCTTGCCCTGGCTCCTCTTTCCCGATGCTCGTCACATATCAATAGTCTCTGCGTACCGCTTCTGTACAGCGAAGTGCTGCTGCGCTCGGAAAACCTGCATATGAGCGCAAGATCGATGCAAAACCCGAGAATACGCACCTTCATCCAGAACATCACTCTTTCCTTGCGACTAGCTGAAGACAGAGAAGCCAGAGCAGTAGCCTCTTTGATCAATGGATGCACAAACGTCAGATCCATGAGCCTTGTTATCGAGAAAAAGTCCGACAATCCTTTCACGCCGGAAGTCCTTTGCGAAGCTATACAGGGAATGAAAGCTTTGAAGAACTTCAGTCTGATAGCTGGAGATGGCAATGTTCTGCTTTCTAGGCCTTTCAGGAAAGCTCGCCTGGACTATCTTCATATCACAAATCTTTGGCTCTGGGCAGCTCAGTTCAAGCTGACTTCGACAGCTGGACAGAAGCTCAAGGATAGTATCAGGACAAAGACATTGGATCTACGCCTCTTTCGGCCGGAGCACGATGATTGGAATGGCTTCTTCCCACTTGCAGTCGCTGGGAAACGGCTTCGTAAGCTTATTCTACAATGGGTAGTGATGCCAGGTGGCTTTCTATCAGAGTTCGCTTCTATGCTTGGTAGAGAAGGTAGGCTGGAGGAGCTGCATATTGACCGATGCTGGTATCGGACCCGAACATCGCTCGTCCTCTCTGATTTACTCTACCCTTTGCACACTCTCAAGACGTTGAAGCTTGGAGCAGAGTCGAACAAGTCTCCGTATACGCTAGCTGCACCCTTCTTACAGCAAAGCATGTGCCTCTCTCCTGCCTTGGAGCATTTGGAAATTCTTCACCTTCAAAAGCCTCTACTAGCATTTCTCCTTCACCTCCTTCCTGTACTCCCTGACACACACAAGATCATATTTCCTTCGCGCGAGCTGGCTTTCTCGAATGTCTGGGACGATCGAGCGTTTGATGGCCCGCTCACCAAAGGCAATATCGACAAGAGACATGTCTGGCTAGACGATAAGCTGGTCGAAGACTGGAAACTAGCGACCGAAAAGTCAAAGCGGGCTGAACTGAAACAAATGCTGCTTGGTCTGGACGAACTATCTAGCGGAAAGGTTCGAAGTGGAAGATTCATCGACTTGCTTACGTATAAGCCTTATCGGCACTACAAAGAAGATGACGAGCCTACTCAGGTCGTGAAGACTAGCGTACAACGATTCATGGTGGTAGCAGGGCAGCAGACGCGATTGTATGGATGACAGGACATGAGGCCGTCCGCTCAGAAGAAAAGATATAAGACAGATACGGCCCCAGACCGTGAATGCAGTCTATCTGTCTTCAAGGGGAGAAGCCGCTATGCCTCTTACAAGCCGACGGTACTCCTGAAACTCTCTCTTATTCATGCCACTGCACAAGTCTCGTAAACACTCTTCGGGAGAAGCGCCCCTCGGCCACACCAAGCACTTGTCGGCTTCCAGCTGCTTCAAGCTCCATTCCAACGCATCCGGGGTCAATTGCACGAAGTCGCGTAATGCAACACCCAAAGCGCCTTCGTACACGATATGTCTGTGAACAGCAGAGCGAAGCTGAAAGCAATGATCCCCGTCAGACCTGCTCCCCAACGGCATCAATGGATACCTTACGCTCGAACACTTCACAGCAGCTCCGCCTCGTGTCTCCGCGAATGTATACAGTCGCTTACTGTATGGTGAATTTCAGCTTCAATGCTAGGCCACTATCCGCATACAAGCGACCTACATCTTAGGGCAGAGCAAGATCTCTATCCACATTTCGGTTGATTCAACCATCGCTGTCTCGCCCGGAGGCTTTTCGTGTTCCTTATTGAACGGTACCAAGCTACTGAATGCGAGAGGGAATGGCCAAAGAACCGTCTCCAAGTTTTTGAGGCGACGGACAACGCTTGTGAAAAGAGTCGTGATCTCGCTTGTCAAAGCGTGGCGCGAGATGAGGAGCGAAAGCCCGTCCGCATTGTTGATACTAGGTATGGGAGGAGCCACGAAGGATACGGCTTTCACGCAGGTTGCGTAGCGGGAGAGCAATGACTCTTTTGGCTGCGATCCTTTCAGAGTCTGGAGTACGGCTATAGTGCGCGCGAGGTACTCTCCTTCGGTCTTCAAGATCAGAGATCGATACAGAAGAGGGAGGACTCGCTCGCTTATCTGCTTGCTGACCAAACAGAGATGAGCGAGGTCGCTCTGTGGTAGATTTTCGGCAATGGTAAGAATGACATCAATGTGGAATGGACTGACCATGCTGAAATTGGTTGCTTGCAGAGATGGAAGAGAAGAAACCATGTCAGAACTTATGATGCTTGCATCCGCTGACGGGAGGCGCGTGCGCAGGCTTCGCAACTGCCAACCAAACAGCTGGTATTCTACTGAAAGTTGGGGTATAATTAGGAAAGGACAAGTCTACGAAAGCGCTGAAGACAATCTCTAGCCTCTCGTGGGCTTAGCTGGCCAGCATAGGAGGTCGTGCGAGTAGTAGACGGCGTTCTTAAGAGAATGCCACGGGCATACTCATAGTATAACCACTCACGAAGCCCATACTCACGAAGCTTCCGCGTGGTCTATCCGAAGCACCTTTCGTTCTCATAACTCTGCTATAAGCCTCGAAATCCACCTTCGATAGCCCCAGGCACATATTTCGGTATCCTTCGTCGAGGCTAAAGTCTGAAATGCCTATCAAGCACATGTGGGTCTCCAGGCGTTTGATAGCCCAAGCCATGATATCTGGCGTAAGGTGCAGGAAGTCCTTGGTCTGAATGCCTCTTGCGCCTTCAAACACCAGTTTTTTCTGAACAGCGGAGCGGAGCTACTGTCAAATCAGCCTAGCTGCTTAATGGCTCTCTTGACCATCCACTTACGCTAGAACACTCGAAAGCGGCTCCACCCCCGATTGCCGCGAACACGTATATCTTCCTGCTGCAACTCTACCGTTAGCGTAAAAGACACGCCAGGCAGCTGGGCGGACCTACATTCTTGGCAGAAGCAAAACTCTCCTCCACATTTCCGTCGCCTTAGGTATCGAGACCGCGCCAGGGAAATTCTCTGTCGTCACTGTCTCGTCGTAAGATATCGAACGGCCTCCAGATGCAAGCAGGAAGGGCCAATAGACGATTTCCAAGTTTTCAAAGCGGGAGACGGCATTTGAGAAGAGCATCGTGATCTCCTCTGTCAGAAGACCACGCGATACTAGGAGAGAAATGCCATCGATGGCATCGGGGCCAGGTGCATGGGGTGCAACAAAGACCACAGACTTCACGCAAGTTGCATAGCGGGATAGGAAGGATTCCTTGAGTTGAAAGCCTCGAAGACTCTTGAGGAGAGCTTTCGTAACAGCAAAATGCTTCCCTTCGACTTTCAAGACCAGACGCTGGTACAAGAGTGGGAGGGCCCGCTCACTGACCTCCTTGTTGACCAAACAGAGGCGAGCGAGATCGCCTCGTGGCAGAAGCTCAGCAATAGAGAGGAGGACTTCGATAGGAAGGGTTTTAGCCATGCTGGAAATCGATCTGGACAAGAACAAGAAGCAAGAGCGCTGCCAGGAGACTAAGTCTGAAAGTACGCTCTGCGCACGGACGTGTCTGACAAGTTCCGATCGAGCCCTCCAACTATCTTGGCTCTCTACTTCCTCATCTTCGTGCTCTAGCTTTACAACATGCCAGAGAGTGTAACGTTCCAAGCAAGAGGAGCGAGCTATACGCCGATAGCAGCTTCTGGGTCATACATATCAGTGACAGCTCCATGCGAGGCGTCAGTGACTAGTCGAGTGTATTTCCAGAGTGTTCCTTGCGTGATTCTAGGAGCTCTGGGAGTCCATTTCTGCTTGCGCTGAGCGAGCTCGGCTTCGGAGACTTCGACGTCAAGCGTGTTCTTCTCGGCCTGTATGTACTGATTAGCCGAGCTCCACCGCGATAGTAGGCTTGCTCACATCAATGTTAATCATATCACCGTCCTCGACAAGACCGATGGGTCCACCCTCGAAAGCCTCCGGTACGACGTGACCGATGCAGAAGCCATGAGTGCTGACAAGAGTATCAGCAGGGAAGTCCACTTTGAGCTGGACCAAACCTACCCTCCGCTGAATCTTCCATCCGTCAAGCAAGCAACGTCTTGTCCGAGTCCAGCACCCATGACGAGCGAAGTAGGCTTGAGCATCTCTGGCATACCAGGACCTCCCTTTGGTCCCAAATATCTGAGGACAATGACCGTCTTTTCGCCCTTCTTGATCTCCTTGTTCTCGATGGCAGTCACGAGTGCAGCCTCCGTCTCGAAGACTCTCGCTTTGCCTCTGAACTGCAGACCTTCTTTTCCTGTGATCTTTGCGACGGCTCCGCCTGGTGCTAGAGATCCTCGGAGAATACGGATATGACCTGTAGCTTTGATGGGGTTGTTGAGCGGACGGATGACATCTTGGCCCTCTGGAAGCGATTTCGCCTTCTCGAGGTTCTCGGCAAGCGTCTTGCCGGTGACGGTCATTATGCTTCCATCGATGAGACCATTCTCGTGCAGATATTTGAGAACAGCTGATTGACGCATCAGCGCATGACTCGACATGGACACTGGTGACGACCTACAAGGGATACCACCAATCTTGTGCACATGCTCCATGACATACTTTCCGGATGGCTTGAGATCACCTAGGAAGGGTGTCTTATCTGACACACGTTGGAAGTCATCGATCGTGAGCTTGATGCCGACCGAGTGTGCAACAGCAATCAGGTGCAGGACGATGTTTGTAGAGCCTCCAAGGATCATAGTCAAGACCATAGCGTTTTCGAAAGCTGCTTTCGTCATGATGTCTCTTGGCTTGATATCCTTCTCTAGCAAGTTCTTGATGACTTCTCCGATAGAGTCGCATTCTTGCATCTTTTCAGGGTATTCAGCGGGGAAAGAACTTGATCCAGGAAGGGTCATTCCCATAGCTTCTGCCGCAGATGCTAGTGTGTTCGCAGTGTACATGCCTCCGCAAGCTCCGGAGCCTGGGCATGAATGCCGGACAGTGTCGTATCTGACTTTTTCTGCCGCTTCATCGGCTCCGCTTGCTAGGTATTTTCCGTAGGATTGAAAGGCGTCGACAATGTCGAGTTGTGGTTGTCCAGCACAAGAACCGGGTCGGATCGTTCCTCCGTATACCATCAAGCCAGGACGGTTTAGGCGGCCAAGAGCCATCAAGGTTCCAGGCCTGTACCAAGTGTCGATTAGTAGCCTTCCGATTTACTACGTCTGGTGCAATACTGACATATTTTTCTACAGGTAGGCCAAAGTCAGCTTGATTCGGCTTTCGGTACAGAGCTTTCTGCTTACATCACATCCTGGCACGACGACCATTCCATCTAGCCAATGTCCACCAGCAACAGTCTCAACGGCGTCCGCTATCAGATCACGCGACTGCAAAGAGTAGCTCATGCCAAAAGTTCCTACAGTCATGCTATTTCAGCTTTGCCTGCAATGTTATTCGCAGATGCTATAGCTTACCCATAGAGATACCATCTGATACACCAGGTGCGCCGAACTGGTAGCCTGTCACGCCAGCTTTGCGGATAGATCTCGTTATCCGCTGTCCTAGTCCAAGCAAATGGCCGTTGCATCTGGTTCGCCAGAAGATCTTGCTTAGCTATACTTCTCGATACTGACAATAGATTGTCTTACGGGTTTCCTTCGTACCTAGATACACTAGGATCAGCAGAGAGATCAGGCATTTGGGATTGTCGAGACGTACCAAATGCTGGCGACTCCGACCATGGGCTTTGCGAGATCTTCGTCGTTGTCAATACCTTCTGTAGCGTACAGCATGGCCTGCGAGCGTCATCACAGTCTAAGATTCCAGACATCCCAGAAATTGTTTGAACGGTCGGCTCGCCGTACCTGGGAAGCACCCTGGTCTTTGGGAGCAGTGACCATTCTGCTGTACTTGTTGTATTTGCCCTTTGCGCCGCTGCAGGGCGCTGCGCTCGTCGAGAAAGCGCATTGACTCGTCGAGAAGCCAGCATTTTGCAGGATGGAAGAGCTCGAAGCCGACGAGGAAGGGCAGCCAGAGCATCGCGCAGACGAAGTCGAAGATGAAGCCATGGCGCGCGTTAACGACGCTGAAGCTCGCGAAAGCATCGATGGATGGATCCAAGTGTGTCGGCAATAGGCAGAAAAAAGCGGATAACCCGCGAAGTGGGATTGGACGATTGTCTAAGTTGAACGGGGATTGCAAGATATACGAAAGAGAAGTGCTAAGCAATACTACGATACAGTATAGACTGCCGTTTTGGGTTCGAGAATAAACGAAAGAAGGAGGAAACTGCTAGACTACTCTACTATTTCTTCGCGCTTCAGCTTCTGCTCCTTCTTCTTTTCAGGTGTCGACTCTACTTGTGCAGATGTAGAGGAGGTTTTGCTTGACGTCAAGCCTTCATCAACCTTGATCTCCTGAGTCCTGCCCAATAGTTGATCTGCTGCATCATCAATGACCACACCGATGCTGTGCAAGCAGGATATTAGTATAGTCTCCGTATATGAGCGCATGGAATGAGCGCACCCCTCGACTTCCGCCAAACTGGTCACATCCTCGAGCGGGACGAAGCCATCATGGTCCACATCCAGCTTGTCGATGAGCGCCGTAATAGTATCGTCGTCTGGTCGATGTCTGATCTGCTCGAATGCAGAGCGCAAGTTCGCAATCGATATTTTTCCGTCGGCAAGTTCGAAAGTGTTCAATTTCGCCGACACTTCTTTATCGTAGGCTGAAAGCTGCTCGTCAATCTCTGTCAACATCTTTTGAACGCGCTTCTCGAGCGAAGACACTTTGCGGGGTTCAGGTTTGGGTTGCTCAACGCCTTCTTCGCCTGCTGAAGAGGCAGAAGTCGTGCTGGCTTCTGTAGAGACATCTTGCGAGTCCTCCATGAGTTTCGCAAGATCTTGTCGCTCACGAACGACAGAGCTCTTGGCAGAAAGGATAAAGAGTGCTTCTCCCAATTCTGATAGTTGCTCAGTCGTCATCTTGACGTCCTTCGTATCCTGCTTCGCTTCCTCCGTCTCTTGGGCCAGTGACTCTGGCAACAACTCCTTCGCTCGCGCTTTCTCAGCATCGAATTTGCTCTTTTCCACAGCTGCGTCATTAGCAGCTGCCAACTCTTGTTGTTCGGCAGCAAGACGTTCTTTCTCTTCTTGTTCAGCGGCTTTGCGTGCTTTGCGGGCTTCTTCCTCTTCTTGTTCCTGCTCTGCTTCATCCTCGATAAGCTCTTCTTGCTGTTGAAGCACCTCCAATCTCTGCTTGAATCCTTGATCATCGCTCGATACGCGCAACTCTGCTTCATTCAGCAGGGTATCCGGTAAACTCGACAAGGTATCTTTGAGACTGGTAAGATGGTCCGTCGTGCCGTCGGGCTTCTCGGTGAATGAGAAGGCTTTTGACAAGATGAGGAGGACGCCAGACAAGTTGTGATGCAGATGAAGATCGATCCATTGTGCAAGTTCGGTCTTCAAGCGCTCAGGATCGGCATTCGAAGTCCTGATACCTCGGGAGGCACAAGCATGTGTGATCTCGGCAGCAGACAAGCTCTCGACACCTTCGCTGTCGATAAGCCGGTCATCAATCCCGAGCTTCTCCAGTCTGCTACGGATAGTGTATCGCAGGAAATTGTCGGTTCCGAAGGCGTTGATGTTCATGTATCGGCACATCGAAACGAGCTGGGGTCTTGACAGGTTGTCGAGAGTCAAATCATCCTCGAACAGTCGAGCAACTTTGACGATATCATCTGTAGAGGGTTGTTCTCCAGTTGAGCGGACCTGGACAGAACACAAACACATGCAGCATCAGCTTTATCCCTGCAATGCGGTTTGGGCGCGAGGACGGCTCACCTTCCTGAAGAACTTCTTGAATTCCTCCGAGTTCTTCAACTTCTCAGGGCTCTTAGCCAATCCTGATTCCCTGATGGTTTCCTGCAGGAATTTGGCCATTTCCAGTCGGACTTTGAGAAGTTTACGCTTCTTCTCGTCAGCTGCATGCTTGTCTTCGAATGTCGATGGAAGCATGTTTGGGAAGATCTTGAGCGCTACGGGAAGTAGGAACTCCATGAATGGGATGATGACGAAGGGAATGAAGGGTATCAGACGGAGGAGATCTTGAGTCGTTCGCTTGAGCTGGGGCCGACGTCTCAGCCTCATAGACATCATCGACATGAAGTATAAGAGGGAGGACACACCTGGCGCTTCTCACGACGCGTCAGAGCCTTTCCATTAAGCAGCCTCCACTGCAGTCTGGCCGAGATTTTGATTTCTTTTCCCAGCAGTTTCGTCCCAGACCAGTAGTGAGACGCTTCATGTTTGACAGTCGCCCAAGCTCTCGTCAAGAACGGTTGTTTCGCTTTATTACTTGGGCTGACAGATTTCGGCGCCGAGCTCGCAGCTTCTTTGTCATTATTGCTGGCTGAGCTCTTCTCTGATGCCTTGACAGACGTCTTTGTGGTGTTGCTGCTCGTCTCTCCTCGCGTTTCCGACGTTGCTTCCTTGCTTCTTTCTGCGGGAGAAGCTGCCGCTGCTGACGACGATGCAGGTTTCGCTACTCCGCTAACCTGGCCATAGCCTGGAACACCGGCATTCTTGTTGGTCGCATTCTCGATGGATTGGCCATGCGCCTGCGTGCTCTGCTGCCTTCGCCGTACCACTTGCAGCCGCTGGAGCTCGAACTGGACAGCGCTTGTTCGTCGAAACACCACAGACGGCGACGAGAGCGCACGCTGACTGTGCAGCTGCCTCGATAGGCTCAGCAGCTGATGGCCATGCACCGAACTCTGACGCGCAGCTTGAAGCATTGCGCGAGGTGGTCAGGGCAAAGAGAGCGGCATCATATTGTAACTCATTCCATTACTGATTGTTACTGAGTGGTTTGAGTCATCGTAGCTACATCGTTATGCATTATAATAGCAGAGAAGGGAGAGAGGGAGGGCGTCTGTACGAGAAGTCTAAGAAGTTCCAGAAGTATAACACCGATACAGATCCCGTGTACTGAAGTCATTGAGAGAGAAAGAAGAGAATGAGTATGTTACGCGCCTACAGCTCGACGATCTTGACCTTCTGCGAAGTCGCCTCGACTGTATCGAGGTAACTCTCCAAGAATCTAAGCGCCTCGTCGGCTTTCCTCAATTTGCCCTCTTCGGATCTTCTGTCCTTCTCACTCGCTTCAAGCGCAGCTCTGAAGCGCTCGCGGAGATCCCAGCCTGCTAGACGCATGACCTTGCGCGTCTCTGTAGCGATGCGCTCGCTTTCTGACACACTGAATTCAGAAGCGAGAAGCTGGGCATGGAGCTTCTTGCCGACATTGTGCGGGATTGCGCGTGGAAGATCGTGAATCACATATGCGGCCAGACCGATGGCTGGAAACGGATGTCAGCTTTTGTGACCTCAGACAGCATATTCGGCTAGAGGACTCACTTAGCAGACCGGCGATAGGCCCAGCATACTTCCTAGCAGCTTTGCTGCCCAAGACTTCAAAGACCGTCGTGATAGCCTCGATGACGCTCTTGATTCCGACGACTCTCGATCCAAACATGGTAAGCGCACCAGCGCCCAAGCTGACGACAGACAAGGCAGACGACGCTTCTATAGCCATGTGCTTTGAGCTATGCTTGTTCGTCAGGCTTAAAGCTCGAGAAGGCAGAGAGTAGAGCCTTTCGAGATCGAAGAGATCCAAGAAGGAGAGGTCGATATCCGGCGAAGAGGACGATGACAGCACCAACGCAGAAGAGGATTTCTGGTTGTTGTGATCACGTTCTTGTTGTTCCTTGCGTAGCGCAAGTCGTCTCTTTCGGTTCTTGACAAACATAGCTTCTGATCTGAACACTCGTTGAGGAACAGCAGACGCCGCTCCACCCGCCGTGCTCGCAGCTGCCATGTCGACTTTCGGCAGGTACATGTTCGCCAGATCGTTCGTGACAGTCCTAACTCCGCCAATGGTGATATCGCGGGCTTGTTCTTCGGCTGAGACAAGGCTTGTCTCGAGATAGTTTACGAGCGTCTTCTTTACTGTGTCGGCCCAGTCCCAGAGACTCAAGAGACCAGGGTAGTCAGGTAAGGTCTGGATGAGGTCGTGTCCGCCTTGTCCGACATATGCGACTGCGTCTTCGAGGGTCTTGCGAGAAGCGGTTTTGACGGCTGATACGCAGTCTTCTTCCTCTTTGCCCACAGCTTCTTCCACAACTTCCCTCTCCCGCTCCAACTTCTCGTGGATAGGCTTAATAGTCTCCAATCGGCGCGTAGCTTCGTCCGCCTCGATATCTGCGGCATAGATATTCGCCTCGGCCACAGTCGCCAAGTTGCTCAGCAAGTTGATCAAGTAATGTCTTGCAGGCGCCAACTTCGAGATAGTTCTCTTCTGCATCAAGAAGCATCTAAGCGAATCTTCGAGGTGCTGGAACGCTTCGTCCTTCTTCGCGTCGTTGGGCGCAACTTTTCCAGATTCTATATCCTGCACCATCTTGAGCACATCTCCAGCTTCTACGAAATGAACGAGTTCGTCCTTGTTCTCCCATGTCTTGGGCGAGAGTTGGCGGATCTTCTCGCCTACGAGTCTCTCGCACTTTTCTTTCGCTCGAAGGGATTTAAACTTGTTGATGACCATGAAGATGTATGCTTTTTCCATCGATGCGTTCCAGACGAATTCCTTGGAAGATAGAGTGAAATGATTGTATGCGTCCACCACAAACACAATAACGTCAATCTCCGTCTGTCTGGCGAAGATGGCGGTCGTGGAAAGACCATCTTTGTTCAATCCGGGGCCATCGATGAGCGAGATACTGACGATACCGTTGCGAATAAAGGATTTGTTGTGCGCTGCTTCGTCTTTGGCGCTCGTCTGGTGGTCGATGACGGAGGTAGGTGTAGAATCGATAGGTGCCCGGCTGTCCTCCAAGTAGATCTTGACGAGACCATACTTCTGTTCCTCGGAAGTGGCAATGTCCTCCAAGTGCTCCATGCTGAATCTCTCATACGTCTCCTTGTCCGTCCTTGAATAAGTAGACAGGTTCTTTGCCAAAATAGCATGTACTTCCTCCTTTCCTTCGTTATACGCTTGTGCATCGAGCACCTCACAGAAGACAGTGGTAAGAGGCTGCTGATCCGTAGGCAGGATATCTCTTCTGAGAAGAGCGTTGACAAAAGTGGATTTTCCAGCATTTAGGTCACCCGTGACGAGGATGCGAGACTGGTTATCGCGCACTCGAGATTGGAGTGCATTAAGTTGGTTGGTAGCCGCTTCGAAGCGTTTGCTCAGGAGCTGAGCGACCGTCGCTTGCGACATTCCTTCCATGAGGGCAGGGATGGATGTTGATCCGGGAGCGCCGAGGCGAAGATCGATTGAGAGAGGGTGGTTCGGTGCACTTTTCGTGGAAGAATCATCGCTGCTTGCGTGCGAAGAGGTAGAGACTGATCTAGGCTCTATGCTTGAAAAAGCTCGAGCGTGCAAGCCGGGTCGACTCGGGGAGGATGTTGATCCCTTGTCGGTGCTTGCTGGCTCTGAAGACGCTGTAATGACCTGTTCTGCTTCGTTGAACATGGACGCAGCCCTCCTGACTGCCATGCGAGCGTCGTTGGAATGCCCAGCGCTCATGCTGGTGGCAGGCGCATCGACCTGGAGGTCGTCTGAACTCGTCGACGATGAAGCAGCAGCCGAGTCTGTGAATCCAAGCTTGCTGTGCGGATAATGCATGGTCCATTTGGTGTCGTTGAAGCTGCTCAGCGAGCCCACCAGGCCAGCCGTCGTCTCGATGGAGGCCAGCAGGCTGAGCCAGATCCAACGCAGAAAGTCAGCTTGCAGCTTGTCGTACAATCTGTGTGATGTAAACCCACGCATCCCGCTTGTTTGCAAAGTCTACGGCTGCATCTTCGCCAGTCATCGCTGAATTCCCGCTGGCGATGGACGAGCTCTCCGTCGCTGTTGTCGTCGTCGTTGATGCTGAAAGTGGTGATTTGATGTAGCTACTACTGCTGCTACTGCTACGCTGCGAAGGCGTATACTCGCTCTGAGATCGAACAAATCGCAGCGCCATGATGTTTGAGTGAAGGCAACAAACAAGTGGAAAAAGACGGCGAAACGGATGCAGGCAAAGCACAGCACGTCAACGGCAACACGTAGCGTATTCAGTGTAGTGTTCCATGCCCGTTCACTCACGTAGCGAAGGACGATCCCGCCGCGCCGTCAAGTCCAAACATGCTGTGCTCTCATATTGACCTACGCAATCACCCACGCCTGTATTCTTTCCCTCTTCTCATCTCCCACTTTGAAGACAATCTCCACCTCCAACTCTCTAGAATTCTCCCTGTTTTTCCTACACGTAAACGTCCCTCTGATCTTCGTGCCCTTCTTGACGTCCTTGATGTGTTCGTTTAATAAGAAGAAGGTCTGTTTCCAGTGTGTAGGAGTACCAGCGGGGCCAGTCGTGAATGCTATTTCACCTTTCTCTAGGGGAGAAGTGGAAGATTGGAGAGCCAGAGAAGGGATATCCCTTCCATCCTTTGTAAAGAAGGTATCGAACGATCCTAAGAACCCATGAATGTCCACACCATCCTTCTGCACGGTCACACTAAAATCCGTCTTGAAATCCGCATCTTGGACATTCCTGTCTTTCTGCATAAAGACGTCCTTCAAGCTCGTGACGCTCGACGCGATGCTTTCTGGTTGAAAGATGAGAATCTCGGCTTCTTTGCCGATGTCGGATTTCATGGCGCTCATCTTGAAGCCGTACACCGAGTCCCAGAAATTGACGCTCGAGGAAAGGAAAGAAGAGTCTGAAACGGCAGCGAAGAGTATGCTGCATTGAGAAGGTACCATCAAGCCGCCTGGTTTCAGGAAACGATCCCTTGCGTAGAGGACCGAATCAAGCATGGCTTCGTAGCTGAGATAAACCCCACAGATTTTTTTTCAGCCCTGCGATTTTACGAATCAAGGCGGATTACCATTGTCGCCAACTCACAGCAGGAAATACCCCATCCATTCACTGACTATAATATCTACTTTGTCAAATTCTTCATCGGGCAGGTCTTCCAATTTGCCTTTGACGATCTTGACGACTCCTTCCAGGTTGTTCTCTTTGACGTTCTTCATAGCTTTATACGCTATGTCCGACGCGTCTACGCCATATACTCGCTTTGCACCTGCTTTCGCGCAAAACATAGACAAGATACCCGTCCCGCACCCTACGTCCAACACGATCTTGTCTTTGAATATGTTATTAACGTCGTCCGATGAAGATGAAGAAGAAGAGGAAGAGGTATTGTTGGAGAGGATGAAATCACGATAAGCTTCTGTGCGCACGGCGTCTTTGAGCATGATCTCATGGATTTCGTTCTGCGAGTAGCTATTGAAGTAATGCGTGTCGTCATCCCGCTTCTTGCCCTTTTCTCCCACTATCTTCACATTATCATCTTGAATGGCAGAAGAAGAAGGTGTGGCCAGGAATCGATTTTGAAACTCTTTCTCGAGAAAGATCTTTTGCTCGCGCACAGCGGACTGGGAAGCTGCTAGCTGTTGTTGTAGAGACGCGATCTGTTGTTGGAGTGCGTATACCGAGCTTGTGGGATGGGCAGAGGAGGAAGTGGACGGTTCTTGGGCTGCTGCTAGTTCTTCAATGTCTAGTTCTGCGAGAGCCGTGGAGTCGCATTAGCTTATAACGCCTTGTGGATATGGCAAGCGACAGCGCACGTAGTAGAGGATCATTCGGGATAGCAGGCGTCAAGAAAGTATCATCCTGCAAGAACAGGGCGTCTTGCGATAGGTTCTTGATCTCTTCCGGAGCGGGGTGCTTTGTAGTGGGAATAATTGAAGCGTCAGAAGGGGATTAGTGTGATGGAGCAGAGGGATGGAGAGCATACAGTTGCTCGAATGAAGGTGATCAGTCTGATGATTTGGTGAAAGTCGAGGCCTGCCAATCATCACCAGGTCTTGTCTTAGCATGATCTACTGATAGTAGAGCTCTATATAAGTCACCCAAGCGTGCGACTATGCCGATTATGTCGACACCATATTTTTCTTTATCGTATTGCAATGCTTGTTCAGGGCCATCCAGTATTTTCTCTGCGTCAAACAGTGATTGTGTAGGCTGCCGTGACTGCTGTTGATCATCATCTTCTTCCACCCAATCTTCCCATGTCCCGTCGTCTTGAGCGTCGAGGTCTTCTTCTTCATCAGAATCTGCTGCTTCAGCGTCACTGTGGTCATTCTGTTGTTGTTGCTGTTCCAGTTCGCCGATGTATGGCATCTGCTGCTGCTTGTCGCTGTTTGCTGCCATCGTTGAATAATTTGTCAAGAAGTTGACCCTTGGCTCTCATCCATCACTCCACCACCATGAAGTACCTCAGCACGCGCGGCGATGAAGCAAGACTGTCATTTGAGGAGGTGGGACAGCATACAGCATCATGGTGTAGCTAGAATATTCTGACAATACATCTTCCACCTCGCAGACCGTCATGGCTGGGCTCGCCAGCGACGGAGGGCTCATGATTCCAGCAAATCTACCACGTCTACCTGCAGACTGGCAGCAAGAATGGAGCAAGCTGACATTCCAGCAATTGGCACTCGAGATCTACTCGCTCTTCATCTCCGACGACGAGATCCCCAGAGATGACTTGGGCAAACTCATCGACAAGAGCTACTCCACATTCAGAGTAGACGAGGTAGCTCCTTTGAAACAGATTGGAGATAAAGCATACATCCTCGAACTGTTTCATGGACCAACGTTCGCTTTCAAAGATGTCGCATTGCAGTTCTTGGGAAACTTGTTCGAGTACTTCCTCAGCAGGAGGAATGCAAACAGACCAACAGACGCAAGTGATAGAGAGAGATTGACCGTAGTAGGAGCAACATCCGGCGACACTGGATCAGCTGCAATCTACGGACTAAGAGGCAAGAAGGACGTATCCATCTTCATCCTGCACCCAAAAGGAAGAGTCTCACCCATACAAGAAGCACAAATGACAACTGTCACAGATGACAATGTCTTCAACCTCGCTGTAAAAGGCACATTCGACGACTGCCAAGATATCGTAAAAGCACTCTTTGCAGACAAAGAATTCAATCAGACATACAGACTGGGCGCTGTGAATAGCATAAACTGGGCACGCATCCTCGCGCAAATCACATACTACTTCTCATCCTATTTCTCCCTCCTACGCAAAATCAACGAGAGTAATAATCAAGCAGATACGGTTTCGCCGGTCGACCTCAAAATACAGTATGCAGTGCCTACGGGAAACTTTGGTGATATCCTAGCGGGATTCTATGCAAAGCGTTTGGGCCTCCCCATCCAGCCGCTCGTTATCGCGACAAACGAGAATGATATCCTCGCGAGGTTCTTCAAGACGGGGCGATACGAGAAGGCCGACACGTCATCATCATCATCTTCTTCTTCCACCACAACAGCACAAACGGAAAAAGTGAATGGCGCAGGGGATGGCTCACAAAGCGCTCACTCATCCCCTGGCGATGCCGTAAAATCCACCCACTCACCAGCGATGGACATCCTCGTATCTTCAAACTTCGAAAGGCTGCTGTGGTATTTAGCATTCGAGAACCTTACTTCTACAGCGTACATTGATGAGAAGCGAGGAGATGTGGATGGAGGTGCGCGCGTAAAGATCAATATGGCAGGTAAGATCGTGGATGGATGGATGAAGGAACTTAAAGAAAAGGGCAGCTTTGGCGTACCCGCTCATGTCCTGGATGCCGCCAAGCGGGAGTTTGCAGCTGAAAGAGTCAGCGACGAGGAGGTGCGTGCTGCTTTACACACATTTCCTTTCGAAGAGTATTCGGCTGAAAGGCATGATGAAACGCAGACCCTCGAGACGATCCGCATGTACTACCGCCCTGACAGTCCCTACGGGTCATACGTGTGTGATCCGCACACGGCCGTGGGGCTATGCGCCTCTTCTCGCCTACGTTCCTCTTCCATCACACAAATCATCTTATCCACAGCGCACCCCGCGAAATTCTCTTCTGCTGTAGAGAAGGCACTCTCAGAGCATGGACAAGCATTCAATTTCGAGAGAGATGTCATGCCAGAGGAATTCAGGGGGTTATTGGACAAAGAAAGACGAGTTATTGAGGTAATGGGAACGGATAAGGAATTGACGAAGAATGTAGTAAAGGAACAGGTCGAGAAGCTCTTTGGTGCCAAAATGCAGAAAGTAGAGGGGGAACCGACTGCGAGTGTGTAAGACTTGTGGGCGACAACGCTTTAGAACATCATAGATCGCAAATTATTATACGGTTACAGAGTTCATTGAGGGAAATGCTAGACCTATAGCCCTAATCTACAGCTCAAGCCCAATTAGAGCCCATTTGCCCGCCCTTACTATTTCCCTAACTATGCCTCATTCTCGACCTACCATTAGCAACATGATGACCGATACTATAGCACCGCTTCTCCCATTCTGCATCCTTCCATCCGACGGTCACGACGGTACAATCGACCCATCTTTCGTCCCTCGTAACGCTCGAGCTGCTCTCTGCGCCGCTTTGTACAGCACTTCAGGCTCCGTATGCGAGCGTACATTTGGCATTCTGTGCGACCAGATCAACGTAAAATCAGTGTCAGCTCCTGAGCTTTTTCTCGTAAAGGCGGATCGGCAGAAAGGGACACAGGCTCACTTCCTCGCAAATGTACACTCTGTATTCCCTAATGAATCTGTCTTGAAGACAAATTCTCCTCCGAGCTGATTGATAGCTCCTGCGCCTGTGAAACTCTTCATCTTGAATCCATTCTGTTCACACAGATTCGCTGATCAGCCATACTTTTCGATACTGGGTCGTGATCAACTCACTCGTATCCCCGCGAAGATGTCGCCGACAGGACTTCGTTTATGGTATGATGGATCACTCTTCTCAGGCATCAACTGAACCCCGGAAGATTCGCCTAGCTTGAGCATCGTGTATAAATTCCGTTTGGGATCTGAATAAATCTCGAATGGACAGTGTGTGAGATCTATCCAGAAAACTCCTGTCAGCTTATGACGATGATTACGGTAAGCTTTGGCCTTCTTCATACTGTTGTATGCATCTATCCGTTTCGCTTCCTGCGCAATTTAGGTCTCAGCATCGATACTTGAGAAGATGGAAAGGCAGAGCTTACTCCATGTCCAATAACGATGACCTGCGCTCCGATTCTCGACCATTTCTCCAGTGGTACTCTTTCACCGAGCTGTTCTACATAGCTCTGACAGCTCCCGCAGTTCCAGTGTCTTATGAGGCTTATGACGACTACTGTATCTCGTTCGAACAGGGAGCCAAGAGCTATCACATCACCGTCCGAGTTGAAGACGGTTGTTTCTGATAGCAAGGAGACGTCGGGAAGATCGTCGTCTGTCGTGATAATGCTGCTCGTATCCATGCTTGTGCGCATGGAGCTTGAAAGTAGACTTGTAAAGTGGTTTGAAGCGACACAAGTCTTGGAACCACCAAATCGGTGACGATGAATTCGGGCTGGCTGGCAGATAGGCGCAAGCGCGTACGAGAGAAGAAGAGAGTCGACAGGGCCAGGTGTCGACGAATATGATACAGAACTAAGAAGCAAGATGTTCGATGTAAAATCTGGTTTGCGAGGGCAAAGGCAGAGGCGCCGAGCGGTGGTGTGACAATTTGAAGGTACGGAAAGCAAAATTAAACTATGCTACGTCGCAGGGCATCTCAGCAGTACAATACCATGGCTAGTAGTAGGACACAAGTCGGCGAAGTCGACCGGACTCCCGGTAAGTTCTAGAGTGCCATAACCTTCTTACCCACTCTAGAGCCCTGCTGTTGTGTCTCAACGCGGTCTGATCTGTATAAGCCATATTCCACTGCTATGAAGAAACGAGAGAGGTTGCCTGGTCGCGCGCAGCCGCTTTACCTCAAGGTAGCATCTATTGTCCCAGCTCACCCAATACTATGGTTTGTCAGACAGCCTAAAGTGGGTCAGCTGGTGCTGTCTACTTACCAACCTATATCGAGTCCTACTGGTAAGATGCGCTGTAAGAGGCGATCGGTCTTAAAGCTGCATGGCTGAAAGATCGATATAGCTGAAGACTGTGGATTTAGGTATGCCTGAGAGGCAGAGGATAGAGGCGCTACTGTAAGCAAGGCTCTGTGCCTCCAGATGCGTCTTACGTTAGTCGAATCGGTGTGGATTTCAGTATTGTATTGTTAGTATGGGCCACCAGCTGCTGAATGGAATGGTTTGCATCGAGCTTTGACAGCATTGAAGCATGGTATATCCAGGCATCAGGCTACAAAATTCCTTCGAATGGGAAGAGCGAGCATCTGCTCCTGCTCGGTCAGTAGACATACAGCAGAGTCGAAGACATAGCGATTCTAGCTGTATGGTTCATCACGAATGGAGGAATAAGCATGAGCGGGCTCTGAGTCTTCCTGATGTTTGAGCGTTTCCTTGTTGGTTTGACGCCGTTTTCAGTTCCATCATTTCATCGACAGCGGAGTTGACGCAGCATGGTGAGGACAGAGCATGATGATGATGGTCGTCGTGGTGTTGGTTGAGCTATCGCTGATTCTGTCAACTCAATATTCTCATCAAACCGATACAACAACAACCTTCGCTCGTCCTGGCGCACGCACGGTCTACGCAAACTTGGACCTGCCTAACCCCCAACAATAACGACGATTTGACCACGATCCCATCGTATTGATATATCCTTAATCCAATCCAATCTGACAATCCCGAAGGCCCCCTCGCCGGCGTCAAGTCCAGGCATCAACCCGTTTGCTTTTCTCAAGAGATCCACATCTACAACGAGCGCACACCGCGTAGACAGTAGCACTAACAACAATTACCCCAGCGCCAGGTCACCCAGTCCGAGATCAACTACTTCAGGCGGCTCCGGCTCAGGGTCTGGATCTGGATCAGGACAGAGCTGGCTCGCTAGGAATCTGTCTAGGACATCTATAGACAGTGGGAGTACGGCAGTGGCTGTGCCTTCATCAGCAAATTCAGTATCGTCATTCGCGACTCGATCAACTTCGCCGACGACTGCACCTTCATACGGTAGTGGAAGCAGCAGCAGTAGCAATAAACCGTCGTTAACAAGTCTAGGGAATACTATGCTTCAACCCAATGCAGGGGGCACGGTCGCAACGAAGCGAAATATATTCGACATGCCAAACCCGGAACAGGCCTTTGACCTCATCGAGATTATTGGAAAGGGCAGCTTCGGCGTCGTACACAGAGCGTAGGCTGTGATCTGTTTCATCCTTGCTTGGAGCTACGCTGAGGTATTGAACCCAGAATCGAGAAATCGACAGGACGGCCTGTTGCTATCAAGGTGAGCTAAGTTGATGCGTGCGCAATGGAGATTGAGCTGATGACACACATGTGTAGGTCATCGATCTAGAAAACGCGGAAGACGAAATCGATGACATACAACAAGAAATCGCTATCCTTTCCCAGCTGGATTCACCCTTCGTAACCAAGTGCGCTCAGTCAGAGGTCTCGTGAGACCCTCGCTGAGTTGTTCCACAGGTATTATGGATGCTTCCTGAAAGGCCAAACCCTCTGGATAGTCATGGAATACTGCTCGGGAGGGAGTTGTTCGGATCTAGTAAGTCACGTGATGCCTTGTATTTCGCTACATTCACTCGTAATCTGACGCGTTTTCGGTATTGTCTGCAGATGAAACCTGGTGTGGTGAAGGAGGAGTACATTGCTATAATCCTGAAAGAGCTGCTGCGAGGTCTGGATTATCTGCATAACGAAGGCAAACTGCATCGTGACATTAAGGGTGTGTTCCAGGTCCTCAAACGTAATTGAATACTTGCTGATATGAATATCGATAGCTGCAAACATCTTGCTCACCGCAAACGGCGATGTCAAGCTGGCCGACTTCGGAGTATCGGGTCAGCTTACTGCAACTATGACCAAGAAGAACACTTTCGTCGGCACTCCGTATTGGATGTCACCCGAAGTGATCAAGCAATCAGGCTACGATTCTCGTGCCGATATTTGGTCACTAGGCATCACTGCCATCGAACTAGCTCGAGGCGAGCCGCCGTATGCCGATCTACATCCCATGAAAGTACTCTTCTTGATACCAAAGAATCAGCCTCCGTCTCTGGACACGCCTACACCGGGCTCTGCTGCTGCTTCAGCGAGTGGATCGCAATTCCAGTTCTCAAGAGGCTTCAAGGAATTCGTCTCGTTGTGCTTACAAAGGGATCCAAATGCACGACCTAGTGCTAAAGAACTCCTCAAACATCGCTTCATCAAGAATGCGAAAAAGACGAGCTATCTTACGGAACTCATCGATAGATTGGAACGATGGCGAGCTCAGTCCGGTGGACGTGATAGGTTCAGTAATGAACACGACAGAGATAATGATCTAGATCATTCGCTGAACGGCATCGAAGACGATCTATGGGATTTCGGGACCGTCAAGAGTGGATATCATAATCTACATAATGCAGCTAGCTATAGACAAACTGTGGGAAGGAAGTTGGGAGGTCATATGTCTAGTGTCAACGATGAAGAGGCTAGAAGTGGAGAGCCCGGGACAGTCAGGCAGAAACAATATCCCGGACCGTCCCAGCCGCCTCAGGCATCTTCCTCCGCAGCATCTTCCACGCCTGCTCAGTCACACTATATCCAGCCGCAACAAGTCGTACAAGCAGTCAACGTCAATGGAGTGACAAGCCGTGACTATGCTACGCGAAGCGGGTCAATAAGAGGCAGCAAAGCACCGTCTATAAGACAGAAATTACCTATGCCACCTCTTCCCCCCGCCAGTGCTGCGATGTCATCGGGGACAGTCAGGAAAGCTCCACCACATGCATCGCAGCAGCAACAGCCAGAGATGCAGCAACAGCCGGAGGTGCAAACTCGTCAAGAGCCTGTGCATGAAGCGGAAGAAGACCATGATGCAGGAGAGGATATACTAGAAACAGTCATCTTGCCCGTTTTCGACAATGTGAGCAGCTTTACCCTTAATGATGAACTAGCTGACGTGCGTGAAACAGATATCGTCGAGAGTCGACACAAATAACCAAAGTGCACACCAAGCCTTACAACGCCTGAGAGATGCGGCTCAGGCGGCAGAACGCGAAATTCCCGGCCTCTGGAGCGTCATCGTGGCGGACCTTCTGGACAGCGTGGAACAAGTCGAAGAAGAATATCAATTCTAGCAGCACTGCTTTACCGGCATATTTCTCCGAATGTGCAGTTTCGCTCTGCCCCTCGGGCCTCCTTCGCGCCTGGAGAGTTACTGCCGAAAGCAACCACATCAATCCTTATCGGCTTTTATCGTTGCTTCCACTCAAGTCAGCAGCTAGCAGCGTAGTACTTCGTCTTAGTAGCATAGCCCTCGAAACTTACCCCTTCATTCAATCCGAGTTTCCTGCAACTCTCCATCTCTCGCAGAAGTCAATATAGTCTAGTCTCATCTTTTCACTCGTTACAAGAAGTCTTGTTAATGTATTGTCTAGGCTTGATATCTTCTGCTATACTGCTCAGAACTCTGCTTTCTTCCGATTCATACGCGCAAAAGCAGCCTGAATAGCGTCTTTGGGTAAAGACTGACTATGTAACACGATGCTCTTCAGCCCAACGGCTGCTTTCTACCCTTCTATCTTTCACTGGAAAGCTGGTCAAAGGACTCCCGCTTCGAAGCCTAAAGTCGAATGAGGATACAACGTATCGAAGCGCCAAAGTGTACTCAGCACATAACCAAATGTCCAATGCTGGCCGTGGCTACAGAGGCGGGTCCTCTGGCGTTTCCTCCAACAACAGCTCGCGGAATCAGCGAGGAGCATATTCTGAAGCAGGCGGGTCCTCGAAGAATGGATTTCAGTATGCCGGACGCCGAGGACAAGATAGATTCGATGCGGATGTTCTGCCTTCTGAGAGTGCAAGCCAAGCGGGCGATTCTGACGAGGAGGCTGAAGAGGACGATGAATACTACCTTGATGAGCAACAGCAGCAGCCCCAGACCATGTATCATCAAAGGGAGAATCAGTATCAGCAACCGCTACCACAAAGAAGACAGAATCGACAACAGCCTCAGAACTCCCATGAGTCAAGAACGATGCATGATCGCATGCATGGCATGCAAGAGCGTTTTTGAAACGCTCGAAGGCAGCACAAGGGATCCTCGATTTCCTAGGCGGGCCATTGAGATCCCGCTACCGACACAATATGCGCGCAAGAGGGAATCACTACTATGATGGGCCTGCATCTGCCGAACGAAGACAAGCGGCACATGAAGCGGCTCTAGCGAGCGCTGCTCAGCGAGAAGAGGCCAAGCAACGAAGGGCTGATAAATTAGAGGTGCGAAGAGCTCGCGCTGAAGCTGAAGCTCAAAGAAGAGACACTGCTGCCGCTATGCAAGGCCCTGCATTGTCGCGACAGCCCAAGCTGCATAGAAGACACCCGCAAGATATGCGTTCTGAGATCCCCTCGAGCTCTCAGAACTCCAGTAGAATGGGACACGGACAAATGTATGAAGGAGATGACATGCCATCTGCCGTCCCATCTGCATCTGGCCTACGACCCGGAGGAAGACCGAACAAACAACATATGTACCTTCAGCCCCCTGAGCCGCCTCTACGAAAACTACAGCGGAGTGCAGCGAAATATGACCCGAGACTGGGCAGATACGTTGGTGGATCCGAAGTCAGCTCAGCCGTGTCCGGCTTGTCTCAGACCTCCTCTGCTCTGGGATTCAAGAATTCAAGTCTTCAATATGCAGGGGGCTCAGTCGCAGGCTCGTCTCCTCTGGGACGTCCAGAAGTTAGCTCGGCTACTTCCGGAAGCTCAGCTGGCTCACGTCTCTTACCTCCAAGAAGAGGACCAGGAGGTATGTCAGGAGCGGTCTCTTCGCAGGCGAGCAGTATACCTGCTCCAGTACGCCAATACGGCGCCCGACGCATCCACAACAGCACCCGACGGGGTCCACCTTCTGCTCCTTCCAGTAGGATGGAAGGCACCAGCGTGAGCAGCTCCAGCCAAGGTCTTACAGAGCCATCCTTTGTCTCTTCTCGAAGCGCGCCCGTGCCAGTGAGGATGCAAAGAATGCCTGCACCCCCAGATGTCCCATCGCAAAGCTCGCATGGCAGCAGGTCATCTGCAAATAGGTCAGGAGCCAGCAGAGCGCCACCGAACCAATCGGCAAACACATTCGAGTACCTGCGCAATAACGTGGAGAAGATCGATGGGTACGGTGAGATTCATCTAGGCAAGTGGTTGGACAACCAAGAGGATCGCCGTGCAAAGCAACAGGGTCCGTATAGACCGAAGACTGGAGGTGCAAGTACTGTTTCTTCAGCAGTGTCTAGCCGGTCTGGTGCATCCTCGAGGCGGTAGCGTTACTCTTACAAAGGCTGGGGCGGATTGGTCGATTAGACAATTGTGGGTCATCAAGACAGGCGGACTGTAGTAAGTACTCCATTTCTGGCGACAGTCGTCATAGGCTCACTGTCGTGCAGGACTAGATGCATTCCATGAGAATATACGACCCACTTCGTGGCTTGACAGACTACGAATGGCCACTGAGCGGACGACTTGCAAAGCCTCTGGCTGAGGTCTATAGGAAGCTTCCATAGATGTCGCTGTACTGAAAAGGGATCTGCGTCATCATTGCTCTACACGTCCAGCAATACGAGCACGCTCTTGTTCATGACCTGGGTCTGGTCTTCGTATTGGTGCGACTTCTCCTCCTCTCTTACCCACGGGGAATGTTCACAGACGATGGCCATGCTGCTCTGCTGCTCACAGTAACTCCTCGGTAGAGTTACGATAGACCGGCTTTTCCGGTGTATCTGAATTATAGAACATGAGCTGTAGAATGTATTGCAGAAACCTTCAAGTACTGATCTAACTGTCTACCTTGCTGCAGACCAAGCTTATCACACTAATAGCTTGACTTCGCCTTGCTGCGCGTTGCTTGCGCCTCTTGTTTCGCCAACTCCATCCGAGCAAGCACGACGAGGTGAGTAGCTGACCATCCAGTATCGCACAATCTGCTCTACATCCAGCAGTCCAGTGTAGCCTGTTCTGCGTACATTTTCTAAGCTGACGTTGCGTACTCCGGCTACCGCTCATCACAGGATGGATTCGACGACCAATTCATCGCCAATTCCCGCTGCGATGCCTACCTTTGTCTTCAGGCTCGTCAACTTCGACAGCAACGGCAACAAGCTCGGGAAACGAAAGGTTGGTGTGCTGCGTGCTGATGGCCCGTCAGCTGACGACGCCGACGCGAGCCAGCTGGGCAGGCTGCGTTTGGGCGATATAACAGTACTGATTCGTTGATATCAACAGTATGGATACTCTGCGAAGACTGGCCTGGGCGCCGACCTCGATGAAACGGTCTATCAAGTGGGTCGGGCTCGCCGGCAAACCGTACTGTAACATCCCAGTCTGACTGGTCCACAGGGCATCATCTCTCGCACTGAACAAGCGTTTGCACTACGCCCGCAACAGTACAGCGTCTATCTCATCCTAAGTGGCAAGCGAACCAAAGAGCTCGGCGAGTCAGACATCAACGCAGGCAGTCCATTCCGTATTGCCGACTTCGAAGGATTCAAGAGATACAGAAACCTCATGGCTGCTGTCCAACTCGATCCAAAGAACAGAAAGGTAGTCAATCTATGCGTAGTCCCTCTGAACTATCAGTTCAAGAAGACGCAGACTGTACCTCTCGCTATGGAAGGAGGCAGCAATCCAGCTACTCCTCGCGTTGAGACAGCAGCCAGCAACGACGCTGCTAAGACGCCCTCCTCTCCGCCTCAGGACCGGGACCACGACACCGACATCCTTGAGAACAGCAAGAGACAGTCACAAGCTCAAGCAAAGGCATGGAGTGAGGATCAAGCTATGCTCAGGAGCATGCAGAGCGCAGACACTCCTCCCAAGTATGCTCAGGCCGCCCCTCCGGTGAAGCAGCCTGAGATGCCGGGCGCTATGCCAGGAATGAAAGCAGCGCCTGTCACAGTCAAGCAGGAGCCTACTGTCAATCCTCAGGACACTATGCTCAAGCCCGCTGTCGCACCAGCCACTACTGGAGCCAAGCTACCTACGCTCCCGGCTCCTCACTCCCAGCCTGTATTCGGCTTTCCAGGCTTTGCCCCTTATGCTCCACTGCCTGCAGCTCAGAAGGACTCCTCTCAAGCTCCGAATTGGTTCCTGCCGCCTGACATTCGCGCAGCCCAGCAAGCTCAATTCCAAGCTATGAGGCAGATACAAGAAGCTATGAAGGCGACTGCTCCAGTGCCATCTTGGCCGGACTGGACCCGCGCTGCTGCAGTTGCTCCTCCAGCGCAGCCAAAGCATGCAAGTCCTTTCGCAGCCGCTGCACCGGCGCCAAAGTCAGCCGCTGCACCACCCCACAAGCAAGCCGCTGCTTCAGCTATCAAGCCTGCCGAGAAGCCTGCTGCTGCTGCTGCTGCTGCACCAGCTGGCACCACGAATGTACATCCGTATGCTTATACTCAGCCAACTCAGACCAGAGTGCCAAACTTCTATACGCAAGCCGCGACCAACGGCGCACCGGCTTTCTCAGGTTGGGGAACGAAGCCCGCGCAGCCCGTAGCTAGTCAGACGAACGTGGCCCCACCTCCACGCAACAGACCATTCCTTCGTGAAAACTTTGTCACAGAGGCTCCTCCTGCTACTGCTCCCAAGCCGGTCGCGGCTGAGCAGAAGAAGGCGTTCCATGGCCTTATCCCGCTCATGGAGAAGTTCGTCAATGATTTCAATAAGACTATGGCTGAAGAAGCTGGCGAAGTTCCTCCTATCAAGCTGGCAGTGGAAAGTAAGACTGCTTCTGCTTCTGTTCTCACAGCCAAAGGAGAGAAGCAGCCTGTCTTCCCTAACTCTCCGGAGAAGATCGTCGAAGAGGTTGAAAAAGCCAAGGAAGAAGTCAAACACAAAGCTACCTGTGATATTTGCTCCAAATGGATCGTCGGTGTCAGACACAAGTGTCTCGATTGCCCTGATTGGTCAGCCTACTATTCGTTTGTTTGAGCAGCGCAGCAATGACTGACGAGCGATTCTATTAGGGACTGCTGCGAGGGCTGCTTCAAGAAGGCCGATCGGGCTCATCCTGACCACTCCTTCGTTCTCGTTCGCAAACAAGGAGATATCGTTTGGCGATCCGACTCTTTTTCAGGCAGTAAGAGCATGCAACATTATGGCGTTCGTAAGTTCACCTCCTCTTTCGCCTACCGTCATGCGTCGATGTTGACCATATACTTACCCAGACTGCGATTCCTGCAATAAGCCTATCTTCGATATTCGTTACAAGTGTACCCACACCGACTGCCCAGACTTCGATCTATGCGCCGACTGTGAAGCAGATCCTACCTCTTATGTTAATGGTCGCAAGATTGGCGCTCACGACTATACTACACATCACATGCTCAAGATTCGAAAGCCCATTTCACGTTTCACCGAGGGTAGAATGGCTCGAGACGTTCTTCAGCAGGCTATCAAGACTGCTCAGGCTATGTTCGGCTCAGCCCCACAAAGTGCTCAGCAAGCCAATGGTGCCGAACCTAAAGCTGGACTGCACAGCAGTCCAGGTAGCAATGACAAAACGCTCATTGTCGACGTCGATGTTCCGTACAGTATGTTGAATGGGAAGAAGGAGATTTCTATCTCGCTAGATCTCGGAAAGAACGAAAAGGGAGAGACTGTCATTCTAGGACCCTCTAGCTCCAGCCAAGCTTCCTCTTCGGCAGACGATGTCAAGGTGAAAGTCGAAGATGAAGTTAAGCTAGCCAAGATCGAGGACAGCAAGGCCGAGACGCTGGTCAAGTCTGAGGAGCCGGCTCAGGAAATCGAGCCTGTCCAGGCTGAAATAAAGAAGGATATGCTCAATGCAACATGGGTCGAGGTGAGCTCTTAAGACCGACTGTACATAGCTCACGCTGACCATCTGTCGACCACCAGGACGTCACTTTCGATGATGGCGCGGCAGTCATTCCGGGCGCAGTCTTCAACAAGATTTGGAAGATTAAGAATACTGGCTCCGTCGCATGGCCAAAAGGTTGCCAGCTCGTCCGAGTCAGCGGAGTAGGCAAACCAGATGCTCAAGATGCATCCTTCGAGCTGCCAGAGCTCGCCGCGGGCGAGTCTGTAGACGTCGTTGCTAGTAACGTCACCGCTCCCGATATGCCTGGCAAGTTTATGGTATACTACCGCTTCGTTGGACCTGATGGGTAAGTAGCCCCCGCCGCAAGCTTCCAAATATTTAGCTGACTGGCTCCCTCTGACAGAACAACCCGCTTCGGAGACAGACTTTGGCTCGATGTCAATGTCGAAGAGGAGGAGGGCACTCTCGTCAAGAGCCGTGACGCATCGGAGCACTCTTTGCACAGCTCAAGCATTGTGGCTCCCACTCTATCCGTCAAGGAACCCACGGATTACGAAGACATCTCAGCCTTCACTTCGCCAAGAACTGCCCCTTCCGAGCTGCCTGAAAGCGAGGGCTTCACTGCCGGCTCGGTCAATGGCGAAGACGACGACGACGATGACGACTTCGTCCTCCTTAGCGATGGCGACGACAACTTTGCTGAGATCGACAGTGTTACAAGCAGCAAGAACTGAAGTCTTCCTGCTCGATCGATCTATAAATCAACTATTTCAAATCCGTCTTCGTTTTTTTTTTTTTTTGGTGTTCTCTTCCGTCCAGCCCTTCGTTCTGCCGTCTCCTCAAATATGAAAAGTAGTCAAGACACTGCTCGTTGTTTTTGTTTCCGCGACTACGCATCCCTCATAGTATCAGATTTGGATTTTTCGCCCTTAACAAAGTCAACCCCGCCTGTAGCCTTTCTCTTTCCTTTCCTCTCTATCTTATCGTCAAGCTACATGTTCCACTCCTGTATATTCCTCGTACCTTCTATTCAGATATACAAAAGCCCCGTTTACGCAATCTCCTGCATGACCACCGATGCTGATCCAAGCTTGGAACGGGCATTCTTTCGCGCAGGCTGGCCAGCAGATTGCAATGTTTCGATGAGACTTAGTGCCATGCGAAACACGAGACTAGCTCGGACTGGCATTATATGCAGGCGGAAAAAGTATAGGATATCTTGTAAGCTACATGTTGCGTGTATTATGTGGGGGTGTGGACAAGCCAGCCTATCTTACTGAGTGAAAAAATGAAGAGATCGAATGAAGGAGCTAAAAAGCGTATGGCTGGAAAAATTGATATGAACGAAGAAGACGAAATCTATGCTGGACTACAACACAACTATGGCTGCTTATTACGAGACCGAGAGAGAGAGAGAGAGATGTGAGCACTATGTGAGATAAACTTGCGTATGCTACTTATTTCACTTTGAACTAGGTCGAGCCAGTCTATGGGAACGATCGCTTGCTTGTAATATTCTGAAAGTTGGCGAGCGCCTTCACGCTATGCGTATCCAGCGAAATAAGGATTTGTGTTCTCCTTGACGCTTGGCAGAACAGACGTCCTTGGACTCGGTAACAAGGGGAACTTCGGACTACCTAAAGGCGACTCTCTATTTGCCTTTGCTGCCAAGCTGAATGATTTCGAGAAGATGTCTTTGCTGCTGTCTTTGCTGCTATTTGGACTCCGGTTGCCGGTAGTACTATTTGGCAGGGAGGAGATGTGGAGAGGAGATCGTGGGAGTTCAGGCGTTAACAACGATCGATTGTAAAGATGGTGATGCTGATGATGTGGCTGATTGTGATTTATGCCGCTTCCTGTCAAGGGAGAGGGCGAAGGAGGCATACTACTACTGTCTGGCGTGATGGCCCCTGGTAACTGCCTCAATTTCACACGCAATGGATCCGTAGTAGTCGCCGCGGGCGAGATCGTTCCCTCCAATAACGCAGATGCCGTCTTTATCGTAGAAGATGGAGATCCGGAAGCCGATGCAGATGCAGCTATCTGCGCTGACAGAGACCGCGTTCCCCATCTTGACTGCCTCGCGCGCGATCCTTCATCTCGTATCCGCAAGCCCTGGGAACGCGTCAGAGGCTTGGAAGGTCCAGTTGGAATAGCAGGACTGCTCATGGGCGAGTCTGCGCTAGGTGAATCTGACGGTGTATTGAGGAAGCAGTCGCTACTGCCCGATGAGGATGAAGAGGCATATGTAGCTCTGTTGCGGAGCTTCTTCTTGCATGTCCGTGATGCGGGTAAAGAAGCTGGTGAAGAAACGTGTCGCGGCTGTTGAGAGAAGTAGGAAGAGGATGTACTTGGAGCCATGGCTGGAGAGGATAAAGATGGCGCAGCTTCTACGAAAGGTGAGAAACCTTGTTGATGCGGTTTAGGCGCCGGAGGTAGGAGTGACGCTGCACATGACGGTGATCCTGCAGGAAGAGGGGATCTGATATAGTCTGTGTCCATATCCTCCATCTCTTCTTCTGCTGCTGCTGTCATTCTATCATGTTCGCACACTTCACAATCTGGAGACGTGCACATCGATATCTCTCCATCATCGTTTGCAGAACCACTTCCTTCCGAGTCTGTCGACCACCGACTGAAGAGACCCGGTCGGTCGGATACCGCTTTTGGAGTACTTCCATTAGGCGTAAGACTACCTTGCGGTGTTGTTGCAGAAGATGAGAAGGCTGAAGTAGAAGGATGCGAAGGAAATCTCGGCACGGACGACAGATCCAGCAGGCCAGGAGATGACTGTGCACCTCTTTTAGAGGAGAGTGAAGAGAGTAGCATTGGTCTTGTGCGCGAGGGTGTCACTGGTAGTGCGATGGGCGTCTTGGAGGATTTCGGTGCGGCGGCAGGAGGAGTGATAGTGGTAGAAGGGATGCGAAAGTTTGAGAAGAGGTTCTCCAAGTTTGTTGATGATGATGATGCTGATGCGTCCAAACTCCGTCGAAAAGCGTCCTGCACTCGCGTAGGTGACGTCGGGGGAGTCGAAGCGTAGTCTGTGCTTTCTGAGGTGGGTTCGCAAAGGGAAATAGAGAATGTCAGTAAGGATCCTCCGCATATGTATGTTGTCAGGCGTGTGCGTGCTATGGTCAGCGGGCTCAGTTCGTCATGAGGTGCCTGCCGAATTAGTCGACAGACTTGGCGCTATCCTCTTTTCGGGGGACGCGCCTTCCGGGAGAAGGTTTGAGAAGAGATGTGCGGTGTCACACAGCTGATGGATATGGATGTAGGATGGATGTAGGAGTATGGAATGTCGCTCACCTGCGTCGCTTGCGAAGCTGAGTTCGCTGCCTGAGGCGGAGGGACAAGGGGACGAAGGGAGGTCGTCCATGGAGCTCGAGCTGTGCGAGTCGGTCGATGTCGCTGTTGGATGGATGTTGCGATCCATATCTTTCGAGATTGGCTGTGTCGGTAGAAGCAGAGAAGCAGACCCTGATGTCGCGCATTCCATGATTCCAAGTGCGCCCAAGCAATGATGACACCCAAGCCCGGAAGAGAAGAGAGATTGAAGGGGATGAATACTGAGTACTATCGAGTCACTTCGCAGCGAGTATTGTGTTTGGGCTGTGCTTTCGGCTGCTGCTGCGAGATATCCTGAGTCGATTCTGCTTCTGACAAAGTAGATGAAGCGGAGCCAAGGGATGCGACGACGACTAGTAGCAGTATACGTAGGTGCAACAGCTGAGATTTGAGATCGACGCGTCTTGCTGGCTGTCTTGTTCGACCGTCCCACTTCAGCCCTTCTGCCGTTGATCTCCACCTGATCTTGCCCTGGTGCTGCCTTGCCCTGCGATGGCCGTTCCTTTCAACTTTGTCCTGTCGCCGATTCAATTCTTTAGGTTCTGTGCGCTATCGATATCACACGGCGTCCGTACTCCTTGGACTTGCTGAGACGATGCACCGGCGATGCTCAGCTCAAGGCTGCAAGGCTACCGTATGGTGATAGCAAGTGCGCTCTTTACGCTGCGAATGCGAAAACTCTGCTGCTTTTGGTGTTGCGGTGAGCCAAAAGAGCTTAATGCAAGGAATGCGACAAGTAAGTTTGTGGACAAGAACGCGTCCTCATCAAGAAAGACGCGTAAACTGAAAAAGAGGCAGCATACTAATGTCCAGTACTCTGTCTCCTACAATATACATATCCAGGCTTCGTTGTAATCTGCGCGCTTTCCTTTGCCTTCTAAGCAATTCGATACTGTCGGTATCTGCCGACTGTGACCAAGGTATAGCTGCCTTCCTCCTACCACGGGTACAGCTCTCCTACTTCATTATCATGCAGAAACATACCACTCTCATCATCCCTCGTGCCTTGGACGATATTCAAAATCGACTGGGCGCTGCCCATCGGGCTCTTTGCAAATCCAGCTTTGATCTTGTCCTGTCGTTCTCCCGCTAAATCAGTAATGACGTACCCTGGGCACAATCCGAACACCTTGATTCTATCCTTGAACTCGAACGTATCGCAGGCTACGAGCATGTTGAGAGCCGCCTTGCTGATTCGATACGCCTTGTAGTCAGAGCTATACGCGAAATTGCTGGGATCGCTACGTAGTGTTATGGACCCCATCATCGAGGAAACGTAGATGATACGAGGAGAGGAAGAGTTGAGCAAGAGGGGAGCAAAAGCCTGTGTGACGAGGGCCGGTGAAATGGCATTCGTATTGATAGCAGATTGCAGGCTGTCACGAGTAAAGTCGACGGGACAGATGCCTGCGTTGTTGATCAATACATCGAGACGCCCATGCTTGCTCTTCACTTCGTCCACAGCAGCGGCGATCGAGGAATCCGAAGTGATGTCCAGCTGGACGAGCGAAATGGAGGAAGAAGGAGAGTCGAACGACGAGATTGCTTTCTTGCCTTTCTCAAGAGAGCGACTTCCCATGATACAGTGGATTATCCCCGGCTGCGAGGCTAACAGCTGACATGAACTGAGGCCGATTCCATTGCTCCCTCCAGTTACGAGAGCTATCAATTTGGTGGGGCTGGTCATCGATGCAAGCTTTCTTGTGTTGTGAGTAGGAGGAAAAGAAGATAGACGGTGCGGGACAATTTGAGAACCGGTAGCTATTCCGGATCTCGGAGACCGCGAAGTATCGCCGTTATAGCATACGGTGGTATCGGTGGAGATACGGTAGTGAGTGCGGAGCGAGCGCGCGAAGGGCTTCGATAACTTATCATCAGACGAGACCAGTCGGAGCTATTTGTGGAGACAAGCTGTGATATCGTTTCGCCCGGGCGAAGTACAAGATGCTGAAAATGTCACCTGGACATCCCCCTATAAGACACACTCTCCGCCATTCGCACTTCTAGACATCCGTTTTGACAAGAGTGTCCTTCGTGAAGGCCACCTGGAAGCCTGCACCTCGACCTCCGACATTTCCAAGTGGGAAAAGCGAGACTTGGCCTTGGCCTGTCCTCTTTCCTGATAGAACACGGCTGTCGTCTGTCGATCCCATGCGATAGTGCGATCCACGCATATTGAGATTGAAGAGTAGAGTGAGAGAATATGACCGGCCCAGTAGTACGAGCTGACGATACGAAATTAGCCTCCGCAGTATAAAGAAGCTATACAGAACTCACGAAGCAAAAGCATAAGTTTGAAGTGTTGAACGAGACAAGGACTGTTATTAGCGTCGCAATAACAGTAGTGCGGAAGTAATTGTGCCAGTTTCTCTGCAGGCTAGACATCAGCCTCTCGCTGATCCAATTACTATTAGCGGATACGTACATGGCTATCAAAGCCAGTCTCCTTAGAAGTTGCTGTGTTCGCTGGACATCTGTCTTCATACGTCTGATCAGGAACAGACTTAGGCCGCCAGCTGTGATGATGTCGAGGCCAGCTTCTATCCCGAACAATAGCATGGCACAGATTTTGGCTTTTGACCGAATCCCCTCGTCGAGTTGAGTGGTTGCGTACGTCACATATAAGCCTAATGCCACCTGCATCATCACAGAAACGGACCGAATGTTAGTATGGCAAACGGAATATTATGTCGATCAATCCAAATCACCACGCCAGCAATACCAGCGCCCAAGAAAGTACTATATAAACAGAATCAGCTGATAATTTTTGTTGGAAACGTGAGAAACTACGAACCAGCAAATAGTTTGCTTCGAGACCCTCCAGAAGCGAAGCACGAGATATGATTGACACAGGGTCGCTGAGAACAACTGGACCAACAGAGTACAGCGCAGATCCCATCCTGGAGAGAAGGCAGCAATGTCTCAGCTTAGGGGGCAACTCCGATTGAAGTTGCGTACCTGGTAGCATAGCTTCTTCGATTGCACCGAAATCTTTGATTAATGCACGGTATACCCGTGAGTTGAGGGCAACGAGCCCAAGTGTCTCATTCAATCCCAGTGATAGTATACTAAGGCGGAAGGCCCAACTGTTTGGGATGAACAAAAGCTCCGTCAGACTACGCTTTCGCGTTGCTTGTGCCATTGTCCTGAGCATACTGGTCTTGAGAAGCCTTCCGATAGTAAGTGATGAGCTGAAGTGCAGCTATCGTCCATAGGATGCTTTGCAGCCAGCTTGCAATGGCCAGTAAGCCTAGTTGATCATCCAGGAAAGTCATGGTAATCGCGAGAAGCAGAGAGTACCTGCAGCTTGCGGGCCCAGATGAGCAGGCTGATAGATCGACTTTGCCGATGCGGGCTACTAGCTCGCATCGCAGAAGAGCCTCGTTGAACAGATCAACATTGAACCACGCGGTAGATGGATAGGAAGGTCAGCGCTGGTTCTTTCAGCCCGAGCCAAACTAACAGTCATTCCCCCTCAACCGGTGTCATGTCGACTGGCTGACATCCACAATCTTCTAGCAGCCTAGCGGGATGATGGTGATAGATGAAGCGGGAGGTGGATGTTACGGCTGCCAAAAGTACGGATGACACGGATCAAGCGATGAAGCTCAAAAGTCGAGGACGGCCTTGATCAGCGCACAGAAGCAGAGCTATATGACCATTCATTATCAATCACGGTACTGCTGTTATTTTCTACTGAAGGTCGGCGCTGAGAGGCAAGTCCAGATGTTCTGAGTGGGTCTTCGTTCAAGAGGCTGCAACATCGGTGTCTCGTCCTTCGAAGATACGGACCTTTGTATAGAATCATACATCTCACAGACTCCTCGTCATGCAGAACCAACACCTTTCAAACATCGCTAATATAGGTCTCTTTAGTATACTCGACCTCCAGCTCATCGTTCCGCATTGGTTGAGACGGGCCCTTCCTACCATCGTTACTGACGCTTCTTAACTCTGCCAGCTGGAAGACATTGACCTGGCCATTGTGTTTTGGTGTCGTAATGACCCTTGTGCCCTCTTGCTCGCTAGACGCTCCGAGTCGAGTGATAGCGGACTTTCGTAGATTCAAGTTGAATAGAAGAGTGAGTGCGTAAGTCCTTCCCAACAGCATGACGAACAAATACGGGAGATTTGAGGTATCGAAGAGGGTAAGAGTGACTACCAAAGTCACTATAGCGAGTATGGCAGTAAAAGACCCTGATTCCCTGTGTCGTTGAATCAATTAGCGATAAAGCTGTCAAATCAAATTCGAAGGCGACTCACACTGCGATGAAAGCTAGCTTGACGAGGAGACGTTTCGTACGATCAACAACGTCTGTTTTTACAGCCTTGATGAGGAAAATAGCCAATGCTTTAAATCGGCATGTCAGCGTATTTCAATTTTGTGGAGGCATGACAGGTTGTCGCACCAGCTGCTATGGCGATATCTATGCTTGCCTGAAGCGCAAACATGATTAAGGCAGCTATCTGAGAACCGTGCCGCTAAGTCAACTCCCAGTCGCATGCTGTGCTCTGAAATCCGAACACACCTTGCCAGATACCAGAAGACTCATTGATCCAGGCTGAGTCAGAGCGTATATTACGAAAATGCTCAATCCGGATACGCAGAAAACGGCGAGTGCCAGTAGACCACTGAAACAAGCTCGGTCAGTTCGATGCATAACGATTCTGCACCATCGCGAGCTCACGACAGCCAACGGTTGCTGGAGACCCTCTGATACCTCCAAATGAGGTAGCATTGGCACAGAAAGCCTGCATAGAGATTCGCCGCCACTACGGTACAGAGTTCCCATCCTGCGAAGCATTCCAAGCGGTCAGCACCCTGCCGTCCATAGACTGACTTTAGAGCCTTACCGGGTCCAGCAGCTTTATCGATATCGCCAAAATCCGTAATGACCGCCCTGTATACCCAGCAGTCGCTAATTATGACCGCTACGGTATCGACGACTGCCAGAGCTATGATGCTGTATCGCAAGGCCCGCCTGTATGTTGAATGAGATTGACCTGTTTCTATACCTTTCTCATCTGACTATTAGAGTGCTTACATGTCTTTTTTGAAACGCTGTCCGTACAAAACCAGCTGCCGGACTTCTATCGTGAAGAGAACAGTTTGAAGCCATGTTCCCACTAACAGCGTACCAAGCTGATCATCGACGAATGTCATGCCTTGTTGTTGTGGTATTTGTGTTGAAAAATGGCACTGCAGCTGGTGTGTGACGGAAATGAGGGGAGAGGCGTGTGGGAAGAGATACAGGAGAGCGGTAAGGAGATTGTGTTGGTGAAAAACCAAGAGTGGGGTGTCAGAAAGCATCCTAGAGGCTTCATGCTCATCAAAGCCGGCAAGGGAGCCCTGTCCTGATGTTTCAGCCCTCTGGCCCTCTGGGACTTTGTTATCCGACTACTGAGGTAGAAAGTGGCATGTCCATAGAGAGTAGATGCGCATGTCGCCTTGCCCATTAAGGCGGCCTTTGCGCTTAATGAAAGGGCCCATTCTGAAGGCCTTTGAAGAGCTTTTAGGCCCTTACGGCTGACATCACACATTTTCTCGGCTCATAGACGGGTGCCTGATCTTCGAGGGGTGATAGCAGCATTCAGACAGATCCCTTAGCGAACATGTGAGGCCGTGCAGAGGGGCACTAGTCGGACCGCCAGACCTTTGCCCTCGGGGATTCAGCACGAGCGCACAGAGGTGGTCTGCTGATCCTGCTCGTCACGAGCTCATGGCGGGAACCGATGCGGATTCCAGTTTACCGGGACCCGGGTCGAAAGTGTGGCAGAAGAAGGTAGCCTGACAATGTAGATCGGAGAATCTGATAGAATGCAGCTTGCCGTTCACAGATGTATTGTGGAAGACCTTCTGCGAAAGTCCCCAAGGCGCATACCGCTGTTGGGCCAAGATGTCGCTAACTGGCAGCTAGGAGAGGTTTCGCGAGCCAGGTAAACAGAGTCTATCGTTGCCAGTGCTGTCTTGGATGTACCTCTTTATATTTCTACGACTGGTTCTAACTGCTCTGATCATCGACCAGTCGACCCGAGGTTGGCCTTCTTTCAGCTTTGTCGCATTATCTTCGGACGGTCAAATTGGACGAGGATGTCTGCGCTGAATGTGAGGCATTGCAGAATTACCAGATCTTGATGGACCGCTGATATTGCTGCGTCGACATCGCCAGGTCGTACGCTACACGGCGCTCGCGAGCGGGATTGTGTATGGCATAGTCCACCGCAGGACGCTCTTCAAGCAGGACATCTTGCACAAGGAGCAGGCAGCAGAGAAGCAGAGGGACAGCTGGATCAGCCAGGCGAAGAAAGCCTACAAAGAAAAGGTCGAAAAGGATAGCCAGTCACCGCTTCAGAAACTTACGGGCGGCAAGAAGAACGAGGGTGCGCCAGACTTCTCTACGCAGCGATGTATGTATCATGAAAGCTGATGCGACCCTACTCGCGTCGCAAATCACAGTCATTTCCGACCCAGAAGACCCCAAATTCGACCTGGAAAAGCTCGTAGCATCGTGGGAGAAGCAGGCAGCGTAGAGACGGGCAGCGCAAGAGATGATGTAGTATGAGAAGGAATCCAGATAGATACCTCCACCAGATATAGACGACCCTCGCTCTCCCATCCTCAGCAATTCATGCTTTCTATCGGAACCCCGCCCTCTGCCTACACGCAAGAGTACAGCACATCTACATGGCTTCCTGTCTGCATCCGCCTTCTGCATCTCGTCCCTGATCTGTCGCGAAAGTGTCCATCTCTTATCCCATCCAACTTCCTCAAAAGCAGGCCGTTCTAACTTTCACCGCTAGTGTGCTAATGTTGCACCGCAGAGCTCTTGTTCAGATTGCAAACACTCCCTTGGAATCGCACACCAGCAAGCCATCGTTTTAGGACATATCTGAGCGATCCATCCAACCATATTCGTGCTTCTGTGCTTTCACACTTCACGATCTATCTGCTACAACACTGGTCTGATCTCTGGATCAGCCTGCGGCTCACCGTGTCTCTCATGTGTTAATTTGCGCATCGACTTCACTTCACTTCCTTCGAATTACGTTGAGATATCGCCCTCTGCAGCTGACCGCTGTGCTTTTGCTTTTGACCATTTCTGAGAGAGTTGTTCGTTAAAGACGAGCGTGAGGACCTGCATCACCGCCAAATTAGTTAATCAGCAATCGCTCCCTTACGCATAATCTCGCTAGCTACTCACAGTATGCGGTGCTATCCGGAGTAGATGCGCCGTTGAACCTTTGTACCACCCTCTGATTCCTTCTGCTTTGTAGGTCTTTATCAAGCAATCCAAAGGACCCGTATACAAGAGTCCTCGGACTTTTCCATCGGGACCGAGCGCAGTCGGTGATTGGACGTACATTCTTGATAGGATTGTATCGAAGGGCTGCATGATCACACATACGCACGCGCCGGAGAATGTCGATGCGGCTAGGTAGGTCCAAATCGATGTCGAAGGAAGCAAGTTCCAGTGTGCTATGTATGATTTCGCCAAGTTGTACGCGGGTAATTGGACCTATAGCATGAACGATCTTAGCTGCTGCAACACGCTACAAAGAAACAGTAGAGGCACTCACACTGCTGCCCGCTGCCGTGCGCAGTATAGCCGCGTCGACACCTCTATATAATCCTTTGAAGCCCTCCGCTTTCCAGATCGACTGCAGCGCATGCGCCGCATTCCTATAATGATGTTGCGCTCCGACTGGGTTTGTAGGGGAGAAAGCTTGCAATCTAGCTTTGACCAGAAAGAGTGGATTCCCAAGGACGGCGCCCACAACTCCCGAACTGGCGCCGCTTGCCAAGTTGACGTAGAAGACTTGTTCGTCAGCACGACGTCCTAGAATCCGATTGGCGTTACGCCTGAAAGGCTCGTAAAGACCCATTCGGGAACCATTCAGGAAGATCTGATACGCATATGCGGGGACGAGACCGCGCTGCAAACAAATCAGACATACATAGTTCAGCACGCGTTCGTATTCTACTCTTTGCAGAGGAGACGATTCGGGAGTGAACGCGACCCACATTGACACCTTTCAACCCCTCTGTCCGCCATGTCTTCTTGAGCGCATCGAATGCATTATTGTATACTCTTTGATAGTTTGTAGATTTGGCTTGTAGCTCTCCGTCCAGTTGCAGCCGAGTCTTTGCGACTTCAAAGCTATTTGTGAAAGTGACGCTGTGGAATCACTTCGGATTAGGGTACTCTCTCTGGCTTTATAGCGTGTATCCTATTGGCCATACCTTCCGCATGCTGCGAGCGCGCCGCATATGAAGCCCTCTACAATAACAAACGCACAGCCGAAAGTCAGTCAATACCAGCTTTGGATTCAAACAGACAAGGCTGGCTTCGCACCAGCTGGGGACAGTCTGAGAGGAGCAGGTGCAGAGATGGGCGTGGGCGTAGGTTTTGTTATTCCAACAGCAGAGCCGGATGTCGAGGCATCATTTCGCGGGACCGACAAAGACATGAATGGATGGCCAGCCAAGGATTCGCGGTCACAGACGGATCAGGATGCGCTCAAGATGTTGTATCTTCCCAAGATTCAGCTCGTTGGCTTTTGGGACTGTAACAGACAAGTTGATGGAAGTGCCGGCAATTCGACGTCGCAGGACTGGGCCGGGCCAGAACGGCGGGGCAGTCTATCCAGGCACAACATAATCTATGAAACAATGCAAAATACACAACATGGCAATGATGTGTAATTCCTGTCAACTCAGCAGCCACCCCTTCTGCTTCTGCTCCTTCTTGGCCTTGTTGCGCTCTCGAATCGCGGCCATCTCCTTCTTGGTAGGCTGTCGCTTGCGCTCTGGCTCATCGTCCAGCTCGCCTGCTGCACGCTTCCGAGCAGTCTCTTCCTGCGACTGTGCGAGCGTCTTCTCCCAATTCCCATAGTCGACTGAGATGGAACAGCAATCATTAGCTAACATACCCTCACTCAATAGCTGACGTTTTCGCCCACAGTAATGCTGATTTTGCCTCTTGGCACGCGATACATCAGAGACATGATCCGGATTCCTGTTTGGATCCCCTTCAAAGCGCCCGGTACGAGCATTGAATCTGGCTTGAAAAGATCCTCCATTCCCTGATTTCCGAGCAGCCAGAGTAGGGTCCAAGAATGCGAGATCTGGATCTATCCCTCCATAATCTTCGCGCGTAGGTTCGGGTGTGATTTGCTTGACGGCTGCTGTAGCTGCTGATGAGGTTTCGCCAGCTCTCGCTGCACCTTCTGGGGCCTCTTTCTTCTTGTCGGTGTTACTACTATCGGCAGACTCTGCTTGCGTAGGTGTAGCGTCTACAGCTGCCGCTGCTGCCTCCTGCTCGTACGGATTCTCCCAAGTCGTAGCGCCTGTCGCCTTGTTCCAGAAGTAGTAGGCCGAGCGTCTGCGGTATGATGGCATTAGAGCTGAATATATGTATGCTGCGAAGGATGCCTACTCTGCGCTCCAGACTGCTGTCCAGTCTCCTCGACTTCCTCCTATGACTGGGCCAGCTGAAGCTGAAGCTGGAGCAGACGTCGCTGCAGCCGACGCTGGCACCATCGTTGCTGCTGATTCTTTGCCTTTTCCCTTGTCTGCTTTGGATGCCATCGTCGCTGTCTGATTTGACCAGGAATCGCGAGCTGGGAGAAAGACACCTCTTGACCTTGCATCAGGTCAAACTCCAAGACCAGTCAATTCAATTGCGACAATGGAGGGAGAAAGAGAGCAGCAGAACTTGCCAGACTCGACAAACGTTGCCGAAGGGTCGTCCAACAGTACTACGACGCTAGC